>JAAAWM010011607.1:0-90097 GCA_036873465.1 Thinopyrum obtusiflorum
TTGCGTGTATGATTAGTGCACGATTAAGCCGGGGGCGTCACATCCCACTAGCTCCGCGAAATCCCGGGAGCTGCAGAGCCAGGAAGCAGGCGCTCCGCGTTTTTCAACTGTAACTCCACCTGCTCCGGGAGTGGAGTTGTGGGGCAGAGGTACTCCGTACAGGGCCTAATACTACTTAATCGTGGACGACATATATCCAGTTAACGAATGATTTGGTTGGTTAAGGGGACACAAAGACTACCGAGAAGGAAACAAGTGGAAGATAGTCTTTATTTGTCGTTGTATGATGGAAATCAGATGCCACCTTGCTTAACACATATTTCTGAATTAAAAGAATAATTTGATCAATCTATATTATTATTATTACGTGGCAACGCATGGACATTCGGCTTTTGCCCATAGCAACGCACGGGCATTCTACTAGTATATATTATAAAGCAAACATCACCACAAACATCTGAGGAACCGAACAAACACATGCCACCACGATGTAGGAAATACTTATGTGTGGCTTGCAACATTTTTACTACATAGTTCCTGGAATATGTTTACCTCGATATGGAATTTACCGATGCACTTGAATATTGCTTGGAATACATGAATGGAATATAGTTCATGGAAGCCGGTACATATATGCTGGAAACAGTATTTATTAATGCTGGAATATTTATTGTACTAAATGTATATTTGCCCGGGCACAGCATATTATGGAATGCCAGGTTGTTCATGGGATTGGCTCCATGAATTGGTAAAACCTGTGAATTTGAATTGTAATTCAAATTCAGCGTGCGACTCACACGTACGTGCTTATGGGACAGTTTGCAGATGAAACTCCTTGATGGTTACTAATGATCGTGGTTGGTTAAGTTAACCTGGAGTCTTCGTTTAAACAGATTTTATCTGGACATTTATCTGCAGTTTATACAGTTTGAAATTAACTGGAATAGCACTATATAAAGGTCCCTAACCCCTAGCCTCAATTGATCATTGTGAGCGGAACCACGGAAAAGGATCGAGGAATAGGGGTTAGACCGTGTGTGTATATTTCTTTCACACGACACACACAACACACCTAAGGCTAGATACAAAGGTGCCGAGCACCATCACACCACTCAGACACAACCAAGCAAACAAAATATGAGCTACGAAGAACCACTTGGAGCCACCGAGGGGGTGAGAAGGACCATGACGAAGCAAGGACTCCATGACGGTGCCTCCCAGAAGGGTACGACCACGGATAGCCGCCACCGTCTGATCCACAGATCAAGTTTTCACCCAGAGCGATGCAGGGGGTGGGAGCACCGCGACGGAGCCTTCAAGAAGAATACGACGTCCACGGACGCCGCCACCGACGGCCAGAAAAGGACTGGGCAAGTGATGAACCCCGGTGCTCGCACCCCGCCGACACACCCCTGCTTCGCCAACCACCCGCAGCCACGTCCGATCCCCTGCGAAACCATGGTTGTCCGCCCGCACCTGAGACGCAGGTTCCGCCCCCGAACGCCATGCCTCCTGCCGCCAGGGCCACCACCCAACATCCAGACACCCCCAAGACCATCCAAAGAGATTAACTTTGCACCAAAGGGACATCACCGACCGACAAACCGCAGCATACATCCTGCCTTGAACATCGTCGGAGCTGCGACAGCCAACACGCGGCCGGGGAAAGGGGGAGGTGGGGGAGAGGACGCATCCGGACCGGCACACCCCTGTGCCAGTGACGGGGGCCCGAGCACGTCGGCGCCACCCATCCCTCTAGCCAGCCTCCCCACCGGACACACCCCTGTGCCGCCCCACCACAGCGGCCGATGCAGCACCGCGCAAGGCCACCGACGCAGACCCGACCACCGGCAAGGGGGACCCCAAGTACAGCCGTCGAACGCCAAGAATACTCACCGGGGAGCCCATCTGCCATGCTGTCGTCGTCCAGCCGGCGGGACGACTGGATCTCGACCAGCACGCCCACCAGCCACCGCCGCTGCGCCTCCACCACCACCAGCCGAGGCCACGGTAGGGGCGGATGCCCGCAACACACGCCGTCCGCGGCCCCCGCCGGCTGGGCCCAGATCTGGCCGAACGCCGCCATCGGAGCCCACCGCGCACCACCTCCGCTACAGCCCCTTCACGCCGCCACCCACAACTCGCGTCGCCGCCGCCAGCTGCTGCCGCCGCGCCCCGAGGGAACGCCGCGCCGCCACCCGACCCGGACGCCCACACCAGCCGGACCGAGAGGGGGAAGGAGAGGGCCCCGCCGTCGCCAGCACTGGCCGGGCTTTGCCCGCCAGTACGTCGAGGCGGCGGCGAGGGGAGGGAGGCTCGAGGAAGGGAGCGCTGGAGGGGGCGCTAGGGTTTTTCCCCCGGGCGCTCACGGGAGCGCCATGGGAGGCAGAGCTCTCCCGACAACATTTGTTTGAAGAGGGGGCGTCACCGCCTCCCAGCCGCTTAATTTTGATCCAACGGCCACGTAAGTTTCCTGCCCAAGTGAATTCTCTAGTCTAGAGTAAAATAAAGAGTCAATTACACCAGCGGTGCTTGAACTTGGCATAAAAAATCACTTTAGTGCTAAAATTTGTGGTGTACATTGAATTGGTGCAACAACTTGGCTTCTTTGTGCAAATACGGTGCAAATCACAGTTGAGTATGCTAGAAGGCTGATTAGGCATGCCAGCGTGGCATAGGGCCCGCTATCAGGACGGAAGATGCAGAGCGTGTGGCCTGTTAATTTGCGAAAATATCCTGGAATTTCTTTTGTCACGAGAAAGCCCCAGCGAGGTGGGAGAGGTGGGTCCCGTCGGTCAGTACAAAGTGTAAATAATCGCAAAAATTAGTCATGCTCTGTCTGGAACGCGAGAACTGCAGCGTGCACACTGAAGGTACTAGCCACGGCAGCCCCAACATTGGGGGGGGGGGGGGGGGGGGGGGGGGGGGGGGGGGGGGGGGGGGGGGGGGGGGGGGGGGGGGGGGGGGGGGGGGGGGGGGGGGGGGGGGGGGGGGGGGGGGGGGGGGGGGGGGGGGGGGGGGGGGGGGGGGGGGGGGGGGGGGGGGGGGGGGGGGGGGGGGGGGGGGGGGGGGGGGGGGGGGGGGGGGGGGGGGGGGGGGGGGGGGGGGGGGGGGGGGGGGGGGGGGGGGGGGGGGGGGGGGGGGGGGGGGGGGGGGGGGGGGGGGGGGGGGGGGGGGGGGGGGGGGGGGGGGGGGGGGGGGGGGGGGGGGGGGGGGGGGGGGGGGGGGGGGGGGGGGGGGGGGGGGGGGGGGGGGGGGGGGGGGGGGGGGGGGGGGGGGGGGGGGGGGGGGGGGGGGGGGGGGGGGGGGGGGGGGGGGGGGGGGGGGGGGGGGGGGGGGGGGGGGGGGGGGGGGGGGGGGGGGGGGGGGGGGGGGGGGGGGGGGGGGGGGGGGGGGGGGGGGGGGGGGGGGGGGGGGGGGGGGGGGGGGGGGGGGGGGGGGGGGGGGGGGGGGGGGGGGGGGGGGGGGGGGGGGGGGGGGGGGGGGGGGGGGGGGGGGGGGGGGGGGGGGGGGGGGGGGGGGGGGGGGGGGGGGGGGGGGGGGGGGGGGGGGGGGGGGGGGGGGGGGGGGGGGGGGGGGGGGGGGGGGGGGGGGGGGGGGGGGGGGGGGGGGGGGGGGGGGGATACAAACTTGTTTAAATGACTTATACAAATATGTGTATATTTCTTAATTGAATATTTTATGAAATTACATGAAAATTTTCTAATTGGAGTGGAAGGATCGGTTGCAGGTCTTTATGTGGTCGCTAGTTCGAGTCCCTAAGCCATCTGTTTAAACTTGCATCAAAAATCTTAATTTACATTCTTTAACGGAAATGTTATAAAATATATGTATTCATATCACTCAACGAATTCCTGAGGCTTGAGTGGCTAGTTGCGCACGCCATGTACCTACAGGTCCTCGGTTCGAGTACGCAGTTTACTGGTTTTGTTTTTCTCATATAGTGTATGTAGGATGCTAAGACAACTAATTATTTTTACCCACGTCAGGGGCTTTTTTGTGAGTAGAAAACTGTTGAGGGTGTTTTCGCAAAAAAGCAGGCCACAAGTCTCCAACTTTTGGTCGCTGACAGTGGATCCACGCCACGCAGTCACGCCTAGTCAGCCTTGTGGGGGTACTCAGCTGCATTTTGCATCGTATTTGTATGTTTAAGCCAAGTTCTTGCATCGGTTCAATGTACACCGCAAGTTTTAGCATTAAAGTGACTTTTCACGTCAAGTTGAAGCACGGGTGATGTAATTGACTCTAAAATAAATGAAAACAAATAATCCATGCATGCATTTCCTTCTTCTCTTGTCATACATGGGCAACCGTCTGCAACTCCCAAAACAAAAAGGGAAACGTTCCGTGCCGGGCGACCGGCGTGTGCAGCGCTGGTCGCACGGGAGGTGTTGGATCAACTTCGATCGAACGACCATGTGAAGCTTCATATAGGCCGCGTCGTTGCCTGGGGCCACACACATCATCTTCTACGCCTCCCCCACCGCATCTCTCATGCCCACCCTCACAACGGAGGCCATGATGCATTGGGCGAGGAGCGGTGCGACCGGTCGTGCTGAAACTGGCATATGGCGAAGATGACACGCACGATGAACTACGGCCGGTGACAACAAATGCTAGGACCGGCGATCTCCATTGCTGGAAACGACAATGAAAAATGCTACGATCGTATGACATAAATGCTACGACGACACGCATGACGAGCCACAACTGGCGGCAAAAATGTTGGAACCGGTCACCTCCACTGTTGGAAACGGCAATGAAAATGCTACGATGGGCGACGACGTTGCTATGATGACACGCGAGAGGCGGGATGAGCTACAACTGGCAATGAAAAATGCAAGAACCGGCAACCTCCATGCTGGAACCGATGACGCGGTGTGCTGCGACACCACACGACGGCACCATGCTGGGACCCGTGCATTTTTTGACGGCGATGAATAATGTTGGAACTCGCGTCTCGTCTTTTGCTGCAGCTGGCGACGCGACACGCTGGAACCCGTGTCTCGATTTTTGCTCCAGCCGGCAATGCTGCGTGCTGGAACCATGTATCTACTTTGCTGGATCCGCCTTTTGGCTTGCTGAAACCGGCATCGGTTCTGGCAGGCTGTGACGCTACAATGGCAAGCGACCAATGATGTGATCGGGGCTCCGGGGAGGACCGCAGGGTCGTGCAATGGATGCTTCAACGCAGACGGCATTTGCTGAGATGGCGTCAGGTGCTGCAATGGCGACTGGAGCTTCAAGCGCCTGAGCGGGATGTTGGGACGTTGGCGCCACACTACTGCAGGAATGCCTATTTGTGGTGGGCGCAAAAGGCCCAGCAGTGGTGGGCAATGCTCCTAGGGCCGCCCGCCACTGCTAACATGACATCAGTGGTGGGCGTGCACCCGCCACTGGTGGTGCCTTTGTAGTGGCGGGCAACACATTTCGCCCGCCACTGTTAGTCATCCGCAGTGGCGGGCAACACACTAACGCCCGCGTCACTGATGGTAGTTGCGGCAGTGGTGGGCAGAGACGCAGAGTAGAGCGCCCACCACTGAAAGCTTAGGTACGCAAATTAAAAATTTGCCGCATAAAACCCATCTAAGAGGTTGCATCCACAACAGCATTTCTTCTGTCTTCTAAGGCATCAAAGCTTTATTGGAATTTTCAATTGCTATTGATAGCTTCCAGATGTTTTTACTCCACTGTTTAAGATCATAACTTTTTTGAAACATGGTCCCTTAGGGCCTGATTCATTAAATAAGCTCGAAGAGAATTGCCCGGTTAATAAACGGAAAACCGGGCGAAAACCGTCACAACTGGCCCGCAGAAACAAGGCACACAGGGTGACCTGGCAACCCACACAAGAACGCACACACGCCGCCAAGGCGAAAAGCGTCGTCGAGGCTGCAGCCCGGTTTCATCGTCATCACGCCTCCGCGAGGGCGACTCCGACTCCACCATCGACGACCACCGAAGAAGCCCTCACCGCAAACAAGCGTCGAGGCTTGCGCCGGCCAATGCCAAACAGTCAGCCACACGCGCCGGCGACCAGGCAGCTCCGACTCTGTCAACGAGCATTGTAGGAGAAAAGCGTTGGGCTTGCGCCGAGCCAGCGCCAGAGCGGCGACTCCTCGAACACGCCGGAAGAGACCGACTACCAAGAACCATCAGCAAACCTGACTCCGCCCGAAGCCGCCATCGTTGCCACAAACAGGAAGCCGCGCAACATCCGCATTGCCGGACGGACACCAGCCGACCGCAATGCCGCGAGCGTCCAGCCCATGAAGCGCGCAAACGGGATCCGAAGCTCTTCAAGGCGACGCCCCAAAGAGGGAAGCGACGATGTCGACGCCGTCGCCCGACCCAACCGGCCCTTAGGCTTTCACCCGAAGAGCAAGATCCGAGGGTGTAAGAGGGTGTGGCCCCCCCCCCCCCCCCCCCCCCCCCCCCCCCCCCCCATGGACTCCACGGCGGCGCCTCCAAGGAGGTGACACGACGTCCGCGGACGCCGACACCGTCGGCCGGTAGAAACCCGGCAAGCTTTCGCCCGGAGCACCGCCCAACACCACACCCTCACGCACTGCACCTCCGCTGACCCGCACACCTCCCACGAAGCCATCGCGCCATGACCAAGCAGAAGCCACCACCACACCAAGCATCCACCACTGGTCTCACCGACCGGAGACACGAGCAGGGCTGACAGCACACCTCGACGACGTCATCAAGAAGAGCGCGGCACCCGAGGGCGTCGCCGTCGCCGGCCCCGGCCAGTAGCCCGAGGCGGAGCTTTCGCCCGGCGCTGCCACACTGTCTGCCAGAGCCCAAGCCTGGTCGGACCACCAAACAGCCTCTCGCCGCAACGCAGCAGCCAGATCCGGAGAACCCAGGGCCGGCCAGAGCCAGCCACGCACGCCCCGGGGCTGCCGCCCCCCACAGCACCGCCACGCGCCGGATCCGGCCGGCGGCGCCCCGGCCGAGCTCCCCCCCCCCCCCCCCCCCCCCCCCCCCCCCCCCCCCCCCCCCCCCCCCCCCCCCCCCCCCCCCCCCCCCCCCCCCCCCCCCCCCCCCCCCCCCCCCCCCCCCCCCCCCCCCCCCCCCCCCCCCCCCCCCCCCCCCCCCCCTGGCTAGAATGTTCACTTAAGATCATAACTTAGATATTTATATTTCCTGCATAGAAGTGTGGCAAATTTTGAGGTGTCAACCGGGTTGTCCCAAGCTGCCTTTACAATATGCATGATGCCAGGGTGATATGCCCAAAAGGATTCAAACCTGAAAATCTTACATTGCTCCAGCAAAGCGCCAAGATGGTGGTGAAAATCTCTTGTTTTTGTCTGGACCTAAGGATGCAAATAGTGCGAGAAACTCACATGTTCCCGTTGATAGGAATGCGACTCTCGGCAAGCTAAATGAAGTGGTATATTGTCTTAAGGGAAAAAAAACTGAGGACATAGTGGACTAGATTCCGGATATCTAGTCTGAATAGAATGTAGCTCAGACGATTCATAAGACGAAGCGGGTTCAAACCTTTGTTGTTTTCCGGTCGATGAGGTTCAAAGAAAACCTGGACAACGAGGAGATGATTATATTCCCTTCCTTCTGATCGACTGGGGAATCATTGATAATGACACCGCATCTGTAGCATCTACTGCTATTGCAAGGCCCGATGGACTTGGGAGAATGTTTGTTTTTTCTGGATCGGATTAGCAAAAGCAAGCAAGCGTGTGATGTGGCGGGGAAGCCTAAAAGAAGCCTTTGGGAGGCACTGTGGTGATGCTTGTTTGGCCCCTGTGAATTCACTAATCAAATACTATATTCATATCTGTCTGTGGGCTCGCAGACCACTCCTTATGTTCAGCTAAAAAAAGCCTTCCGGGGTGAATTTATTAAATAATCCAAGATTAGAATGACAATGTGTTAGAATGTCAACGGACGAAGCCAAGTCACAAATACAATGAAGAAGTGCTACTGCCAATGTGTTGACCAGATTGGAGCTCATGCCGTAGTAGGCGAGGCGCTCGCAGCACTCGTTGGCCAGGATGAAGGGGCACGCCCTCAAACCCCTCGTCTTGCCCCCACACCGCCGGCTTGCCGGACAGATCGGTGGTGCCGTCAAGCGTCGTCTCCGCGACTTGAGCACTCGCCGCCATCGCGTGATGAGATCCAATGTGTGATTGAGGGAAGATATATATATCTAGGTTGGTAAATATGTAGCCATTTAGATACTCCACACGTGTTCCCGTGCATTTAAGACCAAAAGGTTTATGACATGACATATAGAGCTGCGATATTATATTCTTATTAAAAATTGTCATGGCAACTTTGACATCAATATTGTAACATCTTTGGTCGTGGCAAATTTATCTACTTCATGATGAGATCATGAGATTTCTTATTTACTGAATCATAGTCATACGGATGTAGTCTCTAAGACCTCATCAGTGGTGAGAACAGATTGTCAATTGGGCGGTTTAAGCTACCGATTTTTACGAACACAAAAACCATGAAATGCGCCTTTATTGAATTCGTTTACTTCTTGCATGCGTAGCGAGCTACTCCCTCCGTCTCATAATATAAAACGTTTTTCAGATATATGTTAGCTTTCAAAAATGTCTTATACTATAAGAACGTTTTTAGAGCTATATTAGCTTGCAAAATTGCCTTATATTATGGGACGTAGGGAATAGAAAATTGATTGCTACATAACACGATGTGCGTATAGTAAATGCAACGTGATGAATCTGATGGCAATCACTGTGTCACATGCGAAAGAGATGGAGGGAACGTTCGTTCTTTAATAAGTTCCAAAAAGGTATGAGGTTTCCTCATGTTTACTGGATAATATTGAATTGAAAGAAAAATCAAGTATTCGGCTTGAATCTAACCTTTGCTTCAAATCAACTCTGACCACTGCAGAAGATATTGCATCAACAAAATAAGAAAAGAGTAACAGAATAAAATACCATGGCATGCTTTGGACACAGTTAAGGAATAGCCACGACCAAAGATGTTACCCCCCCCCCCCCCCCCCCCCCCCCCCCCCCCCCCCCCCCCCCCCCCCCCCCCCCCCCCCCCCCCCCCCCCCCCCCCCCCCCCCCCCCCCCCCCCCCCCCCCCCCCCCCCCCCCCCCCCCCCCCCCCCCCCCCCCCCCCCCCCCCCCCCCCCCCCCCCCCCCCCCCCCCCCCCCCCCCCCCCCCCCCCCCCCCCCCCCCCCCCCCCCCCCCCCCCCCCCCCCCCCCCCCCCCCCCCCCCCCCCCCCCCCCCCCCCCCCCCCCCCCCCCCCCCCCCCCCCCCCCCCCCCCCCCCCCCCCCCCCCCCCCCCCCCCCCCCCCCCCCCCCCCCCCCCCCCCCCCCCCCCCCCCCCCCCCCCCCCCCCCCCCCCCCCCCCCCCCCCCCCCCCCCCCCCCCCCCCCCCCCCCCCCCCCCCCCCCCCCCCCCCCCCCCCCCCCCCCCCCCCCCCCCCCCCCCCCCCCCCCCCCCCCCCCCCCCCCCCCCCCCCCCCCCCCCCCCCCCCCCCCCCCCCCCCCCCCCCCCCCCCCCCCCCCCCCCCCCCCCCCCCCCCCCCCCCCCCCCCCCCCCCCCCCCCCCCCCCCCCCCCCCCCCCCCCCCCCCCCCCCCCCCCCCCCCCCCCCCCCCCCCCCCCCCCCCCCCCCCCCCCCCCCCCCCCCCCCCCCCCCCCCCCCCCCCCCCCCCCCCCCCCCCCCCCCCCCCCCCCCCCCCCCCCCCCCCCCCCCCCCCCCCCCCCCCCCCCCCCCCCCCCCCCCCCCCCCCCCCCCCCCCCCCCCCCCCCCCCCCCCCCCCCCCCCCCCCCCCCCCCCCGGACGGCCCTCCCTCCTCCTGTTGACTTGACTGATGTTGACTTACGGTTTTTTTTTTGTGGAATGATGTTTTTTTTTCCTGAAATAAACATCACACTTTATTGATTAAAAATAACAGTTACATCGTCAAAGAGAATAGATACAATGTCATCGTTAACAAAAAAAAAAATCGATCAAGTTGACTGACATTGACTTGACTGATCCAGTTGAGTGATTCGGTTCGGTTCCGGCACGCACGGACTTCCCTCCCTCCTCCCGTTGACTTACGTTGGTTGGGTGACCGCAAGCAAAACCACAAAATCAAATCAATCAAGGTTTTGCACGCGCGCCCTCAACCAACGTAAACTATTTTTTTCCCTCTCTTGTACTCCCTCGGTACCGAAATACTTGTCGATGGAGAAAACTAGTACAAGTTCCCCAGCGACAAGTATTGTCGTAGAGAGGGATTTTTTTTTTTGCCAACATATATGTGCCTATTGTTTTTTTTACAATTGTTATTAAATTATTATTAATAGAACGAACGACAGATGGCAGCTAGCTCTCGTTTGTGGTCGCGGCCTCTTTTTTCTGCCAACCGAACCAACCAAACAACGGGACGCTTCGCACTTCTCTCTTCTCTTCTTTTCTCGCCGCCATCGTCATCCACAACGAATGGTGAGCATTCCTCGCTACCGTCCTCCTAGTCAGCACACTTTAGGATGAGTTTGTTATTGTATGTGATATTAATCATTTTCATTGTGAAGATTACTTCCGCGACACCATTGTCACCTTATTGTGCTTATTAAGTGTTTTCACGTACATATAGGGAGATCAGTGTGCGTATTGGACGACACGACACCGTTGACTTAGTTGGGCAATGTGGTTGTTATCGGCAAGGTGAAAGAGCGGATGGCAACATGAAGCAACGTCACACAATTATACGAGAGAGCCTTTGTTGCCTTCATTTTATGATATTTTTCTACCCCATGCATGCATGGTTGGTACATTGATTGGACTGATGTCCCTGCCGCCAACAATGGCAATGGGATATATAGGTGTTGGGCATCGCATTCCAACGTGGGCTTAAAACTAACCGACTAAAGCTCGTGCAGTACCTGTACCACCCATGAGTTACCCGGTTTAACAAAAAAGCGGTAATCAAATGTCACACCGATAATGTCGATCTGTTCACCGGGCCAATGGCTGCCGAGTGCTTCACGAGGATGTGCACCGGAGCTGGAGGAGGTCGGGCCACGGAGATGTCATTTGGCGGACGAGAGCTTCAGGAGGGCGGAGACGGGGTCCATCGGAGCCGAAGGATACCAGGCCTCAAAAGAGCCCACTATGCAACACAAACAAGTTTCGAGAGCACGATGTACTTTACATAGTAAAGGGCTTGGCGGGATTTCCTTGCGGGTGAGTTTGTCGATGTTGGGGCATGTGGTCGACTCAAGGCACGATTCGACATTTCTATTGGATTGGAGGGGTGGACATAAAAATAAATGGTAACCATTGATGAGTGGGTCCCACGTGACGAGAAACAATAATCACTAAATTTAGTTACCGATGCTCATCACGCCAAAGTCGCCTCGCTTCTTCCGCCGTAATTATGGATGGACGGAAAATACGTATCTCGGGAATGTGCGAGGTCTCGCGCGTGATTTGATTTTGGGTGGGTGTGATTTGAAAGCAAAAAAATCACACCCCCACCGAACCAACCAAAGCGTCAGTCTTCCTCCTCCTCCTCTCCCCATTCCCAAATCCCCAAACCAGCCGCCGCCCGCTTCCCACCCAACCCCGCCGCCGTCCGCCTCTCCCCCAACCCCGCCGCCGACCTCGCCGCCGCCGCTCCTTCCCCGGCCTCCGCCGCTCACCTTCTCTCCCTCCCAAGGCCCGGATCAAGCAGACAATTTCAGTCCGCGGCCAGATCCGAGCCGGGCCAGGATAACCACACGCCGGAGAGGACGACGCCATGGCAGAGGAGGAGTTCCTTCTCCACAACCACGCAGCGGTAGCGGCGGAGGAGGAGCTCTTCCGGACGTCGACCCGACAATGACAGCAGCCGCAGCCACCCATGCCACCCACCCGAACCCTAGATGGCCCTTCCACGGCCACCCATGGCGACCGAGCTCAAATCTTCTCCTCCCCAACAACAATAACAACAACATGAATGGGAGCCTCTTCCTCTTCTCGACAAGGGTACAAATCCCTCTTCTTCTCGTCTTCTTCTTCATCTACGCATCTGATGCGTGCGTGCGGTTTGTGCAGGCACCATCTCATCTGGCTGTGTCAAGGAAGGAAGGAAGGCGTAAGATGCAGGCGGACACGGGCGGGCTGCACTCACCCGGCGTCCGGCTCGGCTCGTCGCTGCGCGCGCTACCCCGGCGACTTCTCCGTCTCCCCTGCGGCACCCGGGACCAGGCTGCCGACCCTTCTCTGCCTGTCGAGCAGGATGGCCGGCGCAGCAGAGGAGGAGGACAACAAAGCAGAGGAGGAGTTCAACGTACAGGTCTGTTCCCCTCTCCCACCTTCTGACGTTTTTTTCTTCCATTGAGAGAGACACACCTGCTGTCATTGGTGTTGGTGGACACTATAATTTTACTTGGAAGTTTGTCAGTCAGCAAACAATACAAGAGATAAAGATTGTATTGTCTGCAAATTTCATCACAAACACAAGAGGACCAAGATATCCTTTGTGATGCTCTTTT
This sequence comes from Thinopyrum obtusiflorum, assembly GCA_036873465.1. NCBI lineage: Eukaryota > Viridiplantae > Streptophyta > Magnoliopsida > Poales > Poaceae > Thinopyrum > Thinopyrum obtusiflorum. Next base: position 12,491 of record JAAAWM010011607.1, read on the forward strand.
TCTTTAAATCAAAGTCGGCAACAACAACAACAACAACAAAGCCTTATATGCATGATTTGATATCTTCGTATTTCTCTTCGAATTATCGGTTTGGTTTGGCCAACTAGATTGGTTCTTCTTGCAATGGGAGAGGTGCTTAGTTTTGGGTTCAATCTTGCGTGATTTCACCCAGTGACAAAGTAGGGGTAGCGACACACGTATTGTATTGTTGCCATCAAGGGTAAAAATATGGGTTTTTTTTATCATATTGCTTGAGTTTATCCCTCTACAGCATGTCATCTTACTTAAGGCGTTACTCCGTTCTTTATGAACTTAATACTCTAGATGCATGCTGGATAGTGGTTGATGTGTGAAGTAATAGTAGTAGATGCAGGCAGGAGTCGGTCTACTTGACATGGACATGACGTGTCCAGGGAGCACGCCGGCGTCCGCATCATCTTCCGCGCCCAAGGCCACGAGCTCGGAGGCACCACATCGCCCTGCATCACCTTCGTCTTCCTCAGATCGCCGGACATCGCCGGCGTCGATCTGCTAAGCTGCAGCTACTAAACCTACCACCGAGCCGCCGTGTGCTCCTCGGTGAGCTCGCGCTTCTTTTCCTTCTCTCTCCCGTGCGTTTCCGCCCCCGTAGCTACCGCTGCCACCGCCGCCCGTAGCCGGCTCTGCCGCGTTGCTCGCCACCGTCGCTGTGGGCTTTGACATGCTTGCCCGAGCACATGAGCGTGCTCAGGGCAGCTCGCTGCGGCCGCCCGTGCCACTTGCTCCCCTCCCCGTAGTCTCCAGCGCCAAGCCCGCACTTGCCCGAACTCCGGCGTCCGCCGGCGTCGACGAAACGCTCCGCTCCGACCGTTTTAGCCCGCGCCCGTGCCATAGATCGACGCGGCTCGTCCTCCCCGTTCGTGTGCCGCAAACCGCCGTCGATTTGGTCGCCGGACGGCAATTTCCGATCACTCCCGATGCGCGCCGCCGCAGAAGAGTGCTCGCCGGCATGATTCCGGCGAGTCTACGGTCGTCGCCGACGTGGCACTAGCCGGGCCCCACCTTGTGTCTCTGCCAATGCGTCCCACTGGGCCATTGACCCAGTCAACGCCCACGTGGCTCCCCTGTGTCTATGACATGCGGGCCCCATGCCATTTAACGAAATAAATAAAAATAATAATTAGTTAATTAAATAGTTTGAAGCATGACAAGATATACATGTCTTTGCAGAATGACTGGTCACATGTGAGATCATGTGAAGATTCATCGGAATCAATTATCATTATCTACCAAGATAATGTCACTTGTATTTCTTATGGGTTATATTTATCCTCACAAATTACAGAAATGTAAGAGGATAATATGCAAACAAATTATTGTGAGATTCATAATGTCTCTACCAACGTTTATATTCCAGAATCCGGTTCGTGGAATTGGTATGAGAAAGCATTGATGTTTGCAAAGTTCAGGGGGAGTAAAATCCCAAGTTATAACTCGTTGGTGATCTCTAGATCATTCATATTGTACTCTTTTTCCCTTTATGAGTTTTCCATGATGGTTTCTCATATAAGGTTTTTAACGAGACAATATAAATACAAGTGCGGATGTATGCCATATTGGTTTCTCCTTATATTTTTCCCACTGGGTTTTGGAAGGAGTTTTTCATGTCATATTGTATGTTTTCTTCTCAATTTTTCCCACAGGGTTTTGGAGGAGAATATTTCAAAGATGATCGGTCTCAAGGACAAGCGAGGATTAGGGGGAGTGTTAGGATTTAAATTAATTCTGTTATTAGGGATAATCCTCCCTTGTGTAAACGGACGTCGGTTGCCACAGGCACCCGTTCGACACTCCCACGACCCCCTCGATCGGACACATCCGTTCGTGGCGACGGTTCCCTATGTATATAATCCTCATGGATCATCAATGAAAGATACAGTTCGATCAATTCGTTCTTTCACACTTCCATTGGATATACTGTACCGTTCTGGCGTTGACTTGGCTGATCCAGTTGAGTGGTTCGATTCGGTTCCAGCACGGACGGCCCTCCCTCCTCCAGTTGACTTGACTGATGTTGACTTACCTTTTTTTTGCGGAATGATGTTTTTTTTTGAAATAAACATCACACTTTATTAATTAGAAATACCAGTTACATCATAAAAAAAAAGATACAATATCATCCATAGGCTCCTCACACCAATCCCTAGTCTCGGAAAATTTCGCTAACCTAGCAAGTTCATGAGCAACCTTATTTGCATCCCTATTACAATGGGCAACACTACGCGCAGGTGCGCCGGCCCAAATTTGGGCTGTCCGCACGCATCCGTACGATCCAACGTGCAGCAGCCGTTCGATGCCCCACGTCATCATCTTCTTCCCCGTCTCTGCATACAAAAGAAAATCGCAGGCGTCGCCCCCCGCCGCAGCTCGTCGCAGGAGCCAAAAGAGGGCGTCGTTCATGGCGCCCCCGCTCACGACGGCAGGCCTGCCTCGTCGTCTCCGGTGACGGTGCTCACTGGAGAACCTCCCCTCGTCGTCGATGTCAGTTGGAGATCTCGTCGACGACCCCCTGGTCGAAACTTCCCCCTCGATCGGTTGCAACTCTGGTCATTGATGCCCCATGGTTGCAATGCTACGACGCGCCACCCGCTGGCCCTCGCCGTTGACGCGTGAGTTTCTGCCAACGATGGCCAGTCGGCCACCAGTCACAACATGAATGGGATGTTGCAAAAAAAAAAAACATCGGTAGTAGCAAAAAGAGAAGGCGGTTGCAGCAAAAATCATCGTCGTCGCCGTCGTCCGCAGCTCTGCCATGAATGGATGTAGAAAATCATATCCCTTGTTTATCTCCTCCTCACGCCCCGCACCCACCTCCCACTCCCTCAATCTCGCAGCCAATTACTAGCCCCGCGATCCCTCCGCCTTCCTCTGCCCTGGCGACACACATCGTTCTCTCCTCCATGCTCTGCCCCCTCTCCAACGCCACCCACGAATCGCTAGCACTCGAGATGAAGCTCCGCTGGCACATCATCCTCAGCCACCGACGGATTCGACCACCCACCCCACCCCACACATGGCCTGCGATGGATCTGGTTATGGTGGAAGCACGACGCCGACCACGGGTCACTATAGATACGGACGAGCTGAGACCTTAGGGATGAAGGTCGGAAACTAGGCAAGGATCCTCGGAGTTGAGACCGTTTTTTGTTTCCTCTTTTTTTTCTCTAAAACTTTTCTTTCCTCGTATTTTCTCTCTTAAGGTTTCCTGGAATTTTTTACCTCATCAACTCTGACACCAAATGGTGTTGAGATCCCCCTTTCTTTCCTCGTTTTTTTCTCTGAAAAACTTATTTCCTCGAATTTTCTCTCGCAAGGTTTCCTAGAATTTTTTGAGAACTTGTTTTCTTGTTTTTCTCTGAAAATTTTCTTTCCTCTAATTTTCTCTCTTAAGGTTTCCTAGAATTTTTTGAGAGTGTCTTTTCTTTCCTCGATCTTTATCTAAAAAAATATTCCCTCGAATTTTCTCTCGGAGGTTTCCAAGAATTATTTACAACGTAATTTGTTTCCTTGTTTTTTCTCTGGAAATTTTATTTCCTCGAATTTTCTTTCTAAGGTTTTCTGGATATGAAACTTTATCAGATCGTGGTGTTCAAATCTGTTTGTTTTTTGGATAGTGATAAATCTAGGAAATTCAGAGATTTTCCATAACTCTCATTTGCAGGTTTCCCCTCCAGAATTTGGTATGAACTCTCTTGGTCTTATCTGAATTTTTGGTGGTTAATCGGTGCACATTTTAGTGAAGCCGCCGATTTTTCTAATCATGTACGAACACAAAAGCCATGAAATGTGCCTTTAGTGAATTCGTTTACTTCTTCCATGCATAGCGAACTACTCCCTCCGTCCCATAATATAAGGCGTTTTCAAAGCTATATTAGCTTCCAAAAATGTCTTATATTATAGGGACGTTTTTTAGAGCTTTGTTAGCTTGCAAAATCATTTTATATTATGAGATGGAGGGAAATAGAAAATTGACTTCTACATAATACGATGTGCATATAGTACATGTAACGCCATGGATCGGATGGCAGGCACTGTGTCCCATGCGAAAGAGATGGAGCGAACGTTCGTTCTTTAATAAGTTCCAAAAAGATATGGAGTTTCCTCATGTTTACTGGATAATATTGAATTGAAAAATCAATTATTCGACTTGAATCTAACATTTGCTTGTTTAGTTTAGATTTCAAATCAACTCGACCACCGCAGAAGATATCACACAAACAGAATAAAAAAAAGAGTAACAGTCATGGCATGCATTGGACACAGTTAAGGAATACCGCAAAAAAGAAAGGAATAGTAGTACTAAATTAAATCTGGAAAGAACAGTTCGTAATCGAACACGAACGTTGGATAAATTAATTGGTCGATCGATCAGCAGACTATCAGCTTAACAAAAATCAACATGGAATTGGACGAACCTATCTATGAGTCTCCCACGTCCCTTTGTATTTTCGACGATGGGGTACTAGGCATCAAAGAGAATATACAAGCCCAGGCAACACACATGCATATGATCCCCACGACCGACACAACGACGTCGAGCTTGGTCCCAGGATAGTTGATCTCGAAGAAGAACATGAGGCCGGCCGAGATGATGAGTAACGCGATACCAAAGGAGAGCAGCATGCACCTGCACGCGAACCCGACGTACTCGCTCGGCTCCGCCACCATCGCCGCGAGCTCGTCGTCGTCCTTGGGACCTGCAGGATTCTCGACGTCGGCCATCGGAGGTACCTCCTTCTTTTGCTAGGCAGGGGCCGGCGTCGATGATGAGATGAGCTGCGATCGTTGAAAAAGAGAAGAGGTAGCCTAAGTCCTAGGGTTCCTTCGGTATATACTATATTTATTCCCACGCGAAGACAAGATGTACGTACATATATATCCCTAACAACCTGTATTTATCTGTTGCTTAAACCGATACCTTTGGGAACACGTAACTAAAAGGCCGGAGTTGTTACGGAGATCACGCGTACGTGCAGAGATCTGCTCTTGTACGTGCAGTGTGCTACACTACTCCCGTCCGTGCTCTGCTCCAGCCGCCGAATTTTGGTCCCAATTGGAGTCCTTCCATTGGATATACTGTACTGTAGTATATACGGACGGAGCGGTAGGGTAGCTGGATGGTGCACTCGAGTGAGTCGTGTGTTTGCCTTTGGAAGAAACTCGCTAGCTAATTAGCTTACTTACGTACGCACGCTACAGAGGTGTGTTTGCTATGTTCGTTAACAAATCGATCCAGTTGACTGACGTTGACTTTACTGATCCAGACGAGTGATTCGATTCGGTTCGGTTCCAGCACGGACGGACGGCCCTCCTCCTGTTGACTTACGGTTTGTTTTTTTTTTTTTTTGCGGAATGATGTTTTTTTTTTGAACATCAGTACAGACACAAGCGCTCATATACACGCGCATACACTCACCCCTATGAACGCACACACGCACACCATATCCCTATGAGCACCTCCGAAAGACTGAGCCGGCATATCATCTTGAAATTTACGAAGTCACCGTAGGCACCTCGTCGTCGACGGGAACGTCTCTTCCCACTGAATGTGCATCGCGGAAATCCTGAAATAAATCCAGGAATAAATACGAGCACCAGGATTTTAACCCTGCTGGGCTGAGGATACCACAGCCCTCTAACCATCCAACCACAGGTTGGTTCGCTTGCGGAATGATGTTGACTTACGTTGGTTGGGGAGGCAGCCAAACTCACACAGTTCGCAAGCAAAATGACAAAATCAAATCAATCAAGGTTTGTCACGCGCGCGCCCTGAACCAATGTAAACTATTTTTTCCCTCCTATTTTTTTGCCAACATATAAATGTCTACTGGTTTTCTTCTTCTTTTTTTTACTACTTATTACATTATTGATACTCCCTTCATTCCTAAATATAAGACCTTTTAGAGATTTCAATATAAACTATATACAAAGCAAAATGAGTGAATCTGCACTCTAAAATATGTCTATATACATCTGTATATAGTCCGCACTGGAACATCTACAAAGACTTATATTTAGGAACGGAGGGAGTAGAACGAACGAGAGATGGCAGCTAGCTCTCGTTTGTGGACGCGCACCTTCTTTCATTCCATTCCATTCCATCCCGACCTCTTTTTTCTGCCAATCAACCAAACAACGGGAGGCGTCGCATTTCAAAAATGAACTTAAATTTTAAAAGATATAAATGTTTTTAATTGGTCAAGATGAAAAAAGTCCATGGATTTGTTTGCAATGAATAGCGAAAAGACATATGCATGCGTGTGTGTGAGAAGAGAGAGAGAGAGAGAGCTGTAACATCAATGTCTGCCATGCAAGGACAAATGATGTGGGACAGTAGCTGTATTAGACTGGGTATTCAGTTTGTATAGCAAAAAGGGAAAATAATTGCTTTTTTTGAACTGAATCTTAAAGCAGCTATGGAGTGGTGAGATTATTGCCGGCAGGTGACGGAACCGCCCAATATGACTTTGCGCAGCCACTCCGCCATCGTGCAGGAAGGAAAGGAGCAAGACACTACCAAAAAGATCGTGACCCATGATATCTGGTCGGACAAGAAGGTGATTCTAGAGGCGGAGGCGCAAAGAGATGAGGAGGAAGCGGAGAAGCACGTCTTCGACAAAGCCAACACGGAGGGGCTGGCCAAAGTGATGTGCGCTATGGGCATGGCCGCCAAAGACCCTCTCACATAGCTAAGGATGGAAGTGACCAAGGTCTCAACCTATCGAGCCGTCCGCCGAGGTGATAGGAGTACAACTTTACATTAAAGTTAGTACAAAGTTGAGACACTTATTTTGGGACGGAGGGAGTATTATTTTCTACATTTCAATGCCTACCAACTAACCTCTGTAATACCCAACGCTTGCGAATCACTACATGTATTACTCGAATCTACAATTCAAGCTTATCACAATTTTCGACATATGGTTGTCGCCCCCATGATTGAGTAATTGCCCTGTTTTATGATGTCCGTTACGATGTATTACAAACTTGACATGAGCTTTAAAGCTAAGAAACCAACCAACCAATGAACAACATGTTTTATGTATGATCCACAAAGGGCAAAAAGCACATGAAAATGTGCTTTATCAGTAAGACGTGTCTTGTCACATTAACTAATGTGTGGGCAAGAATAATCATCTCATACTAAGCAATTTTTTGTCAGCTATCAATGGTCACATGCCATTCGAATCCACCCATGCCGACTTTATTTGTGTATGGCGGGATACATTTCCTGTTGCAAAGCAAGTACTCTTTTGCTAGTTTTAATGATGTACGAACACAAGACCCATGAAACGTGAATGCCTTACCGAATCCGATTACTTCTTGCATGCTATTAGCGAGTTGGAAAATTGACTTGTACATAGCATGATGCGCGTACAATACATGCAACATGATGGATTGGTTCCGATGGCAAGCACTGTGTCCCACGCGAAAGAGATGGAGCGAGCATTCGTTCTTAATAAGTTCCAAAAGGACATGGGGTTTCCTCATGTTTATTCGATAGATTGACTTGAAAAGTAAGTGATTTGGGTTGAAACAAACCCATTTTGACATCTCAAAAAAAAAAAAAACCCCAACCCATTTTGAATCAACTCGACCAACGCAGAAGATATAGCATCAACAGAATAAAAAATAAATTAAATCTACAAGGAACAGGGCATCACACATGGATGTTGGTGTGGTCGACCACAAAAGTTTGAATCGATCAGCAAACCATCCCCTTAAAAACAAATATACAAGCCCAGGCAACACACATGCCTATGGTCCCCGCGACAAACACAACGGCGTCGAGCTTGGTCCCAGGATAGTTGATCTCGAAGAATAGCATGAGGCTGGCCGAGATGATGAGTAACGCGATACCAAAGGAGAGCAGCATCCACATGCACGCGAACCAGATGAAGTCGCTCCGCTCCGCCACCACGGGCTCGTCGTCGTCCTCCTTATTGGGATTCTCGACGTACCTCCTTTGGAAGGAACAGAGCTAAGCTAATGATTAGCTTACGTGTACTGTACGCTACAGAGGCTAGCTAGCTCTCTGCTGTGTTCGTTAAACAAATCGATCCCTCGCCTCGCATCCATTCGATTCGATTCTGTTGACCTGACTAATGTTGACCTTGTTCTTGTTGGTTGGAGAGGCGGCCGAGCCAACTCACTCCATTCGCCAGCAAAACGACAAAAAACCAAATCCATCAAGGTTTTGTCACGCGCGCGCCTGCGGAACCAACGCAACCCGTTTTGTCCCTCTCTTCTTCTTCTTCTTTTTTTCTTTTCTGCCAACGTACAAATCTCTACTATTTTTCTTCTTCCTTTTTCTTTCATAAATAAATAAATAGTTTGATTGCGGATCTTTTTTTTCCCGCACTGCTTTCATTCCTCCGTATAAATATAGGTTTCTTCGCCGTCGTCATACATAACGAACCGCTCGCTCTCACGTGCGCCAACTTCTCGCCGCCATCACAATCCCCAGCCCGAGGCCAACTTCCGCGGCGCCGTCACCTCATACGTCACCACGGAATACGGCGACCTACCCCTCTCCCTCCTTCTCTCTCTCTCTTGCGCCATCATCATCGTCACCGTCGCCGTCGCCGTCGCCATCGGGACGACCTAAATCCAAACCCAAAATGACATGCTTACAGACCACGCCGAGGAGGAAGGACTCGTCACCGTCGCCGCCACCACAGAGCCCGCATAACCCGGGGAGGTCCAAGGCCAAGCACTCCAGCCCGTCCAGAAAACCCAACCCCAAGCCAAGGTCAACTCCTCCCAAGGCGGCGCCGCCGATGTCCATGGCGATGGCGTCAGTGCGCACATCAACAAAGCTTGAGAACGCTGTGTCCAAGATATATTTTAGTTTCATATATTTACACGAAACTTGTATCCTAGACATATTTTAGATTTATAATAATAATGCACGAGCCCCTCCACAATGACCAATCACCTATTGGTACACATGGTGAACTCCGGCCCCAACACCCTTATCCCGAGCTCCTCATGTAGTCCTCTGCTACGCCCATGTCCCCCCGTCCTAGGCGACGAATCTGAGGAGCAAGCAATGGTGGCCGAGGCCATTGCGTGCAGGCCGGGAGGTCATGAGAGCCACTCCTCTCCGACTCCCGCCGCCGGAGGGCGTCCCCCACAGCTCGAACATGTTGACGCGGATGGAATAGCATATGAAATAACGATAGACATGGAACGCGAATAGTTGAAAATGTACGAGGGTAAAAACACCAAAGGAATAACACGTGAAATAATACGATCACTATATTTAGTTCCATACATTTATATATTTTTTACTTTATAAGTACCTTTTTTTTGTCTTTATAATTTATTAAGAAAAAAAAATTCGTCCGTGGTTGGTTTGAAGAGTCAAGAATTCATTAAGAAAAAAAACTTGGGCCAATGAATATATTAATATGGAACAAAGGCATATGATCTATGCATGTCAAATCTGAATGAACGGCTATGATCATCTAAAAAGAGGATTGATCCGTGGGAGGTCGAGATCCACCAATCACCTGTAAGCGATTCGTTGTTACCCATGCTCGCGCCAAAGCCGCCTCGCTTCTTCCGCCGTAATTATGGATGGATGGAAAATACGTATCTCGGGAATGTGCGAGGTCTCGCGCGTGATTTGATTTTGGGTGGGTGTGATTCACACCCCCACCGAACCAACCAAAGCGTCAGTCTTCCTCCTCTCCCCGTTCCCAAATGAGAGAAGTGCATACTTCAACCCTTAACTCTTGCCCTAGTCTAATCTACAACCCCCAACTCTAATACTGTCTAATCTACACCCCTCAACTCTCAAAACCGGCCAGGATTCAACCCTCCCCTCCCTGTTGACCGGTTTTGACCCAGTTTCACCGGTTTTGACCCGTTGACCCAATGAACAGTACTTTCGGACAAAAAAGAAATCTTTTGAAAAAAAGTTCAAAAAAGTTGAATTTTTTATAAAAAATCATTAAAATAAAAAAGTTCAATTTTTTTTCAAATTCTTTGCCTCGTCAGCGTCTGCACCCGATGAACAGTAAATACGGGAAAAAATGAAACTTTTCCGAATTTTATGAAAACAGTAAATTCCAGAAAGTTTCATTTTTTTTAAATTACTGTTCATCAGGTGCAGACGCCGGGGCGGCAAAGAATTTTTAAAAAAATTGATTTTTTTTCGATTTTACAGTTTTTTTAATAAAAAAATTGAAATTTTTTATTTTTTCAAAAAAATAATTTTTTTGAACATTTCTATTTTTTAAAAGTTTTAAAAAAAATTCGAATTTACTGTTCGTCGGGTCAACTGGGTCAATACCGGTCAATAGGGAGTGGAGGGTTGAATCCTGGCCGGTTTTGAGAGTTGGGGGGTGTAGATTAGACGGTATTAGAGTTGGGGGTTGTAGATTAGACTAGTACAAGAGTTGAGGGTTGAAATATGCACTTCTCTCTTCCCAAATCCCAAACCAGCCGCCGCCCGCTTCCCACTCAAACCAGCCGCCGCCCGCTTCTCACCCAACCCCGCCGCCGACCACCGCTGCCGCTCCTTCCCCGGCCCACGCCGCTCACATTCTCTCCCTCCCAATGGCCAGATCGAGCAGACAATTTCAGTCCGCGGCCAGATCCGAGCCGGGCCAGGATAACCACACGCCGGAGAGGACAACGCCATGGCAGAGGAGGAGTTCCTTCTCCACAACCACGCAGCGGCAGCGGCAGAGGAGGAGCTCTTCCGGACGTCGACCCGACAACGACAGCAGCCGCAGCCACCCATGGCACCCGCCCGAACCCTAGATGGCCCTTCCACGGCCACCCATCGCGACCGAGCTCAAATCTTCTCCTCCCCAAGAACAACAACAACAACAACAACAGGAACAGGAGCTGCTTCCTCTTCTCGACAAGGGTACAAATCCCTTTTATCGTCCTCTTCTCGTCATCTTCTTCATCTCCGCATCTGATGCATGCGTGCGGTTTGTGCAGGCACCATCTCATCTGGTTGTGTGAAGGAAGGAAGGAAGGCGTAAGATGCAGGCGGACACGGGCGGGCTGCACTCACCCGGCGTCCGGCTCGGCTCGTCGCTGCGCGCGCTACCCCGACGACTTCTCCGTCTCCCCTGCGGCACCCGGGACCAGGCTGCCGACCCTTCTCTGCCTGTCGAGCAGGATGGCCGGCGCAGCCGAGGAGGAGGACAACAAACCAGATGAGGAGTTCAACGTACATGTCTGTTCCCCTCTCCCACCTTCTGACGTTTTTTTCTTCCATTGAGAGAGACGCACCTGCTGTCATTGGTGTTGGTGGACACTGTAATTTGACTTGGAAGTTTGTCAGTCAGCAAATAATACAAGAGATAAAGATTATATTGTCTGCAAATTTCATCACAAACACAAGAGGACCAAGATGTCCTTTCTGATGCTCTTTTTCTTTAAATCAAAGTCGGCATAACACAATTTTGCTGGGAGTAGTAATTTGTCTCGACGGGCAGATGGCATCTCATCATCTGATGCGTGCGTGCATGCTGTTTGTGCAGGCAGCATCTGATCTGGTTTTGTGAAGGAAGGCGCAGGCAGACACGGGCGGGCTGCACTCACCCGGCGTCCCGCTCGTCGCTGCGCGCGCTACCCCGGCGGCTTCTCCGTCTCCCCTGCGGCACCCGGGGCCAGCCTACCGACCTTTCTCTGCCCGTGGACCAGGATGTCTGGTGCAGCCGAGGAGGAGGACAACAAACCGGAGGAGGAGGTCAAGGTACAGGTCTGTACCCCTCTCCCACCTTCTGACATTTTTATTTTTCCATTGAGAGAGACGCACCTTCTGTCATTGGTGTTGATGGACACCGCAATTTGACTTGGAAGTTTGTCAATCAGCAAACAATTCATGAGATAAAAAACTATATTTTCTGTTAATTTCATCCCAAACACAAGAGGACCAACATATCCTTTCTAATGCTTTTTGTCTATCAAAGTCGGCATAACAACAGTTTTGCTGGGAGTAGTAATTCGTCTAGATATTTCATAGTCTCATTGGTCGAAATACAAGTGTAGGTGGATCTCAACCAATTTGCAGTTAAGGAAAAGCAGAGCACCATGTAGTGGAAATACAAGTGTAGGCATACACATTTTTTATTACTGTGTCTATAATTCATCTATAGTTGCAACCTTGTTGCGTTGATCTGATGACACATGGTAATTGCTAACCTTGGTGCCTTGAATGGCTGGGTCATTCTAGGATTTTGCATTGGTGCTGTAGCTTGTAGCGTAGCGTAGTCATATGCAGAGTAGCAGCATTTTTCCTGTCTATTAGAAGTACTAAATAACATTGATTTAGCTCAGCCTGTGCAGTTTGCCGCTGCAGTCCAGTACATGACCAAATAAACAGATTTCAACAGTAACGTCCTGTTCATTCAGTCATTCTATGGTCCTTTTTGTTCATTCAGTCATTATGTATGAGCTGATGTACTCCCTCCGTAAAGAAATATAAGAGCGTATATTTCTTTACAGAGGGAGTAATTTCTTATTTGCTGATGCCGGAGGAAAAGCAGAGCAGTGATTTCTTTCAACCTGAATGAGATGAATGAGTGTAAGGAGGGAAGAGAATAATCTGTTTTATGATGTTCATGCAGTAGTCTTGTTCGTCGATCTGCGGTAGTACTACATTACTATTCTTACTGATCTTGGTGATCTTGTTGATGTGAATATGACAGAGGTGCAGAACTAACCCACCCGGTTCCACTATGTTCCAAAACCAAACACACCCTCACTATTTTGTTATCCAATATCTTGTCATTTAATCACCCTTTGTCAATTTTGGCACACTGTGTTGTGTCTCCATGTTTATGCTAATATGTGCTTTGTTTTTTCTTTGTAAATTCAAGAATGTTTTACTGAAATGGTAGGATTCCTGATTGTAGTTGTTTGTTTAGGGCAGCAATTATTGCTTTGTTTCAATGGTGGTTTGAGCCGTCTACTTTCTCTTTACATGTTAACATTTAAAGTCGGGCATAGCTTATTTTTCTTGGTTTAATCCATTTGTGGTGCCTCTTATGAGCAGGCTCTTATGTTTGCACCGGGTCACCAACGGCGCCCCTGCTGCTGTCCCCGATGCGTGGCTCGGCTCTCCCTTCGCCTCCGGTGGACATAATCAGCTCCGGCCTTGGTGAGCTTATTCGTTCTTCTCCGTCCTGCTCTCTCATGCACTCTTCTGTTGAAGATAGAACAAATCGCCCTTGCTCATCTTCACAACCTTACAGGGTTCTGTGCTGAATGCTGCTTCTTTCAGAGCAATGGAACCCATGTCCAGACCTACCCATCTCCATCTGGATGGTTGTTCATTCTTTGTCGTCTGGTATGCAGCAGTGGTTAATTGAACTCTTCAGTTTCATGGTATTCAGTACTGAAACCAGAGTTGCTCGTGTAAATGAGCACACTATCATGTTGTAAATTTTTACGATGGATTACAGTGAGCCGACGCCAAACAGCAGGGGTGCATACAACAAGCAAAGTGGGAGGATGCCATCTCTCACAGTACTACTCAGGTAAAAAATCACCTCCCAACACAAATGCATGTTGTTTGATTCCTAGGGCTCCTGTACCTACTGTAAAACTATGCCACGGTCCTGTGCTGGAGTCCCTATATGCCACTGTCCCGTCCGTCCGTCCCTATATGAATCAAGGTGCCTTGAAATGGCTGGGCCATTGTAGGATTTTGCATTGGTGTTGTAGCTTGTAGTGTGGCATAGTCACTTTCAGAGAAGCATTTTTCCTGTCCATTTGAAGTTCTAAATAGCATTGATTTAGCTCAGCCTGTGCAGTTTGCTGCTGTCCAGTACATGACCAAATAAATGGATTTCAACACTAATGTCTTGTTCATTCAGTCTTTCTATAGTCTTGTTTGTTCATTCAGTCATTATGTATGACCTGATGTAATTTGTTATTTGCTGATGTGGGAGGAAAAGCAGAGCAGTAATTTCTTTCACCTTGAATGAGATGAACGAGTGTAAAAATAGAAGAATCTGTTTTAGGATGTTCATGCAGTAGTCTTGTTCGTTGATCTACGGTAGTACTACATTAACATTCTTATTGATCTAGTTGGTGATCTGGTTGATGTGAATATGTCCGAGGTGCAGAGCCGACCCAGACCGTTCCACTATATTCCCAAACCAAACACACCTTCACATATTTTGTTATCCAATATGTCTTGTCATTTTAATCACCCCTTGTCAATTTTGGCACATTGTGTGCTCCATGTTTATGTTACTATATGCTTCATCTTTTTCTTTGTAAATTGAAGAATATTTTACTGAAATGGTAGGATTCCTGATTGTGGTTGTTCGTTTAGAGCAGCAGTTATGCCTTCGTTTCAATTTTGTGGTGTTTCGGGCCATCTTCTTTTTCTTTACATGTTAACATTTAAAGTTGGGCATAGCTTATTGTTCTTGGTTTAATCCATTTGTGATATATGTTGACATAGGTTAGTTCCTCTTATGAGCAGGTTCTCATGGATCCACCGGGTCGGCGGCGGCGTCCCTGCTGCTCTCCCCGGCGTGCGGCTTGGCTATCTCTTCGCCTCCGTTGGACAGAATCGACTCCGGCCTTGGTGAGCTCATTCGTTCCTCTTTGTCATGCTCTCTCATGCCCGCTTCTGTTGACTGACTGAACTGAACTAAGCTATGTGTCAACTTGTTGTTGTTACCTTCTGATTTATTTGGTAACTACACTCATGTAACATGAACCGTACCCGCAGTTGTTGAGTGTCAACACTCTACACTAGCTATAGTATTTTGTAACTACATTATGCCTGCAATAGATAGATAACTCATTGTATTTTAGCTGTTGTAATGTTGATAGTATATATACTTAGGCAATTGTTTTTCAACTGAACCCCCTTTTTTCTGAGTTGGAGAATAACTGAAACTACCTTAGTAATAGAGAGAATGACTGACAGATTATATATATATAGAAAACAGATCCCTGGTATGCTTATTTGGTCATTTTGCACAACCTGAGGGCTGTAGTTCCTGGGTTCTACTTCTTTTCCAAAACCTGAATGTTCCTCTTAATAATAATGGTTATGCGAATGCTTATGGCTGATCTCTAAAAGACTGCAACTTCATTTTAGCTCCCAGGAACAACACACTAAAAAATATGTGCGTATTTGCCATTTGGTTACACAAACATCCAAACATATAACTCGTATATGTACAGAGGACCAAGTGGTCAAGCGCTCACGTGCGATACGAGCCATCTCCATCATCGGTTTTTTCTTTTCTTTTTATATTATAGATAGAAGAGTAAAAGGAGCCACGAATAGATAAGCCATTTATCTTATTGTCGTGACGTGCTGTGATGCCGGCGTTTATGCTTCTCATGCTTCTTCTGGCGTAATAATATTTAATGTCATATCTTTTCTATCAACTACTGATATGATTGTTTGATTACTAGGGCGGTTGCATGTACCATCTGCAACTTCTGTAAAATCAGTGTCGATGGAGTTTCTGGATCAACAAGGAACAGCGGGTGTAAGCCATCACAACCATCTGTTTTCCAAAACAGCATTCTTGCCATCGTTGAGTTAGCATGATGCCGTGGATAGGTTAGTGTTGCTGCCTTTCAACACACAACAATGGTTCTTTTGCTTGCTTATTTTTCTTTAGCTAGTCGCGTTCTAGCCTTATCTAATAGTTATGATGTTCTTGTGTGCAGCAAGGGCCCAACCATGCCCATGATGGCCTGAAAGTACAACAAGGCATCCTCATTGGATTGTGTTGCCGAGGCATAAGTAAGCCCTAGCCGCAATGGGTCGCCGGCGGTGAACCCTAGCCACATCGGGTTCTCGGCGCGGCTACCGTTGTGGCTCCACTCTCTTTGATGCCTCCCTCGGGGCTTCCCCTGCGCCCCGACGACCGCTTCTTCTCTGACTCAGGCATAGGTAAGCCATTTGCTGCCTCTCCTGTGCTTTCTCTTCTGCTCGAGCCATGGTCAGTTGTATGTTGGCCATTGGCGCCATGGAATTTTCTAGGGTTTGGAGCTGATCATTGTTATCGGTTGATTTTGAACTGCAATTTTAGTTTTAGAGAAAGAACTGCTGTGTTGCCTTACAAATGTATAAACTCGATTGAAAATTGATGTTGCTCTGTAGGCTGCCTATCATATATTATTTGTAATATTTGTGTTCTTGTTATTCAGCTTCATAAATAACTGTAAAAATACTTCCATGTGGTAACTTCCTGTAAGTGTTGTGCTAATCTGGACAATGCAACTTCCTACCCTATGACTTCTGCTTCATGTGTTCACAGTTGTCGAGCCGTGGTAAGTTCTATGCTGGCCATTGTGCCATGGTATTTTCTAGTTCTTTTGGGTTGTGGTGATGGTCACTATTTTAGTGGGTTTAGCCCTGAAGATATTATTTAGCTCTGTTTTCACCAATTAGTGTAGGTCATTTGCCTAGGGTTATTGTACTTGCCGAAGTACAAGTAGAAGAGAGTGGCAAGCAATCTTGAACTGATAATTAATAACCAAGCAGTCGCCACTTGTACTTCGTTAGCTTTTCAGTCATGACTGTCTAGTTCAAAGTTGAGTCAATTCAAATGACTGCACCTTTGTTGAGACATATCAAGAGAGGTGTACTATCCACCAGTTTCTTGATTTTCATATAGAACCTAAACCTGCTCATCTTATACTCCCTCTGTAAAGAAATATAAGAGTGTTTAGATCACTACTTTAGTGATCTAAATGCTCTTATATTTCTTTACGGAGGGAGTATATTATTGTGTTCTTTCTGTTTTAACTGGTTCCCAAGATTCTGTCCTTGCCCATTCATTGTGTTTGCTCTGTTTGGTTTGCAATTTTATTGCATATTCTTCTCTGACTCTATTGCTTGACGCATCTTCCATTCTTCAGGCAGAGATAGACTGGGATGAATCTGCGCCCGTGTCCGTAAGAAATAGACATGTCAATGCTCGGCAAGTCGATCTGGGTACCCTCCTATTCTGAAGCTCCTCGTAGGTTCCCCTGCCTGCGCCTCTTGGTGGACTGGGTAAGCCGCTCTGATCTGCTCTGCTCTCTCTCATGTGCCCACGGCCATCAAGCCGTGGCTAATCTTTACTTGTAGATCCATGCCCATGTGTGGGCCTTTTTGTTGTTATAGTCTTAGAGTAAGGTGGCACTTGGTACTTGTTTTATTCAAGTCAAATTGATGCTTTTAGTAAATATGTGCGTAAAAATGATTCATTTCTATGCTTCATGGACGTTTATATGTGTGACCTGATGTTCCTTCAGTCTACCAGTTTCACATGCTCAATTTAATATTTTCCTTGGCTTAAATTACAGCTCAAGTGTAACCACATTTCATTTCTATTATGCGTGCTGTTTCAAGATTGCTTGTGCTGAGAGCCTAAGACAGATTTCCTGGGACATCAAACTAATGTCTCGCTTTTTTAAGTAGTATCTGAAGTTCTGAACCTTCTGATAAGTTATTATATAGCCCCCTATACTCTTGTACATCTATTGGCTATTGCCCTGCTGTACTTAGTTGTTCCCTTGTCTGGTCTTATTAAGTAGCACCTGGTGAATTTCATAGATGTTGGTCTTTTTGAGAAACCTCCTAAAATGCCATCTCATTCTGCCGTAATCAATATAATTTGTATGGCATGAGCATCTCGAAAAATGCTCAGATTGTATGATGTTCAGCAATTTTTTGTTGTTGTGAACGTTGTTGCATTTCTCGTTTGTGATTTTCTGAAAACTTGGTAGGCAAGAGCTAAATATTGCTTATATTCTGTTTTTCGTGTAGTTTCTTCACCTGATATGGATCACAAGAGCTATGTTTGTAAAGCGGTAAAGCAAAGAGAGGCGCTGGGGGGGCGCCTCACCGCTTAAGCGCTAAAGCGTAAAGCGAGGCGACGCTTTAGACTAATCTGAACCTAATGGGCAGTAGATTAGAGAACCATTTAATGAGACATATATACCATAAGCTGCTGGTTGTAGAGCCCACATAACATCCATCCATTCCACCCTCTTTGCACTTGCTCTTCTCCCCAAAGAGAATGCAGAGGGAAGGAGCCATACCTTGTGCTGCTGGTCTGGTGGAAGAGGGTTGCACCAGAGGAGGGGGGAGGAGCTGCAGCTGGAGAGGAGGGGGAGGAGCTGTGGCCGGAGAGGAGGAAGCTGCCACCAGAGGAGAGAGGAGGGAGCAGAAAGCCTGGGCACGCTCTGTGGTTTTGATTCTCTCTCTTTCTTTCCCCTCCTGTAACTGTTTCACATGTGACCCAGTTTTCCCGCCCTTGTGTTCCCACCCAGTCCAGTTTTCCGGCCTGAAATTTCTGTGACCCTGCCTGGCTAGTCTAAAGCGTCTGCTCTGCACTAAAGCGCCAACCAGGACGCCTAAGCGGGCGCTTCAGACGCTCTAATGTCTAAGGCGGACGCCTTAGACACCTGCCTAAGGCGAGTTGGACGCCTTAAGCCTGGAGGGCGCTCTGACGCTTAAGCGTCGCTTAAGCGATGACGCTTTAGGGACGCTTTACAAACAGAGCACAAGAGTCTTTCTGATGTGGGGCAAGATAGGTAAAAAAACTACTTATGTCACATTTGTAGTGTTCTATTTATCCTGATTTGGCAACTTGCGTTATGAGCTCTCTGGTCTAGTAGACGTTGTTGTTTCTTCCCTGATGGGAGTTTTTATGAGTTATGAACTGTGCAGGTGCCAGTTGTGGATGTAATGAATCTACAAACCATCAATTTTTTTGTTTCACTTCTGCACTACCAGATTTGTTAATTTGTAACAATTAACTTGGATTAACTTGCTGTAGTGAGTAAATGGATTGACTTGTGGATGTAATGAATCAACAAAGCATCATCATTTTTCCACATATCCACTAGGCAGATTTGTCAAATTGGAACAGTTAACTGTACATTTTGGCTTTTGGAAGAGTTAACTATACATTGTCATTCTCTATTGTGGCTGCAGCCAGTCCTTCTTGATCAACAGTGGTAGTGCAAAACTGTGGAGTTCTTGTGATTAAAAAAAGAACTCTAGACTCGCAGGGTTTCAATTAGTCTGTATTTTAATAACCGAGGTTTAGTATGCTCTTTTCCCTGATGTATTTTCCTCACGTAGTTGCAGAACAGATCGTGTGCGTGGGGGAGAAGGCACCCAACATCACCAACGAGTCTGTCTGCCTGCCTGCGTTAGATCTACTTCAGCTGCTAATGGTGCCTGATGGTGGTGTGGCTTGGTGATCGAACGTCATTGGTGTGCCCTTTTGTTTTGGGCGCCGTCGCCGACGGGATGGCGCTGGCTTTGTTGTAAACTCCGTGTTCGGCTACTACGGCTTCGGTGGACTACCTCCTTCTCGGCCACTACTCCGACTTCCCCCGCAGCATGATGAGGTTGTGGCTGTCTCGTCCTCGGTGGTTCTGGTGAGTTCGTGGTCTCCTCCCTCTCTCCCTTGCCCCCTGAGATTGTTCGGCCATCGAGCCGTGGCTGATGTGGTGCAGACCATCGAGCCAATAATTGAGGGCTCGGCTATGTGGTCATGGTGCGTGTGGTGGTGTTCTTTTGACCATCTTATCTCTAGTCCCTCCCTGTTAAACAACATTGAAAAGCTGGTGTCCAGAATTACCAATCAAGGAACAATCAGATTTTGTTAAAAGTTGTGTTCCAGTAGTAGTTTCTTTATGGATTAGAGGGTGATGCCTGCCCTGCATATCCTGGGGTTTAGTTAGCAGACTGCATTCCGGGAGTTAAGATTTTTCAAATACTCTCGTTACTCCTTACCATAGTTTGCTTGTAACACTTGTCACTGTTAGAAAGAAAGGTGCATAAGGACAGTTTATATGATGCTGATAAGCAATAGATGATGTCCCAGCCTTGCATTTTAAGTATTCCTCCCCCCCTCCCTCTCTGTTCAAGTATTTCATTAGATAATATGGGAGGCGAATCATGTATTTCATTAGTGAAATACAAATACTGCTTGTATTTTTGCATGTTTGCAGGAATGAATCATTGTGATGTATATTTCCTTTCCTGCTAAAATCTGAGACTTGAAGAAATGTTGAACCTTTTTGTAATTTGAAGCCTAGTGTTAATTACTTTGTTCTAGTCACAGTAGTAGCTAAGTCTAGCATAGCAGTAGTATATGTTGAGGTCATGCAGTTTTTTTTGACATATGAAGTAGTACTACCTATGTTAACTCTAGGTTCTTTAGGAGTGAGTGATCATAATATGCATCTTCCTATGTGTGCTGGGGACTTGTGGTGTATGTGTGTAACAGATGCGCACAGCCTGATTCGTGCAGGCCGTTTGCTCCCATCTGACCTGCTTGTGTGAAGGGGGCCTAGGAGAAGCTGCTGCAGATTCAGTTTGTTTCGATTTGGTTCCCCTTGTTGCCAAGGTGACGACTTCTCTCGCCCATCTCCCCCTCTGTTTAAGTATCTCATTAGAGAATATGGCAGCAGAATCACGCATTTCATAAGATAAATACAATACTGCTTGTATGCTGCATGTTTGCAGACATGTATCCAAAGACTTGACCTTTTGATACATGTAATGATACTGAAATCACTGTGATGTATATTTCATTTCCTGCTAAAATCCGAGTCTTCAAGAAATGTTCAAGTGGCCATACACACCTTTTAGTCAACGTTTTTGATTTTATCTTCAGGCTAGTTCTATCTTCAGTAGAGTGATTCATAAGAATCAGCAGGGACATGAGGATACCACACATGGTTTTGAAGAAATGTTGAACCTTTTAGTGAACTGTTATATGATATAACAGTTTTGTTTTATAGAACCAACCACACACATGACTCCTGTAAAAAAAATAGTACCAACCACAGGAATCATTGTCAAACTAATACAACATTACCCTTACTTGCCAGGGGTTAGCTGCTTCCTGTGAACCTAAAAGCTAGTATAAGCTCATCAGCTGTACTAGTTTGTTCTAATTAAAACGGCACACACTGAGAGTATCATCTAATTACTGACAAGGAGTAGAACAGGCTAGCTCCCCCTCTGTTCAAGTGTTTCATTAGAGGATGTGGGAGGAGAATCATGTATTTCATTAAAAGACTACAATACTGCTTGCGTTTTGCATGTCAAACATGTATCAAAAGAATTGAGCTTTTGATGCATGTAATGAGACTAGAATACTTGTGATGTATATTTCCTTTCCTTCCTGCTAAAGACTTGACCTTTTGATACAAGTAACGAGACTAGAATCAGTTGATTGATTTGTGAAAAACAAACCTGCTGTTTGTGTAAGTACTTCCTTCATTCAACTCACCAAATCTAACACCTTTGTGCTCTCATATTACACATGCCCTTGTTTTCAACTTTGTGCTCTCATATTTTGATGTTAACATTCAACATGATCTAACTAATCATGTAGGAATTGCTAATGCAACAAGGGAGGAAGAAGGGCATAGTGGCATCACAACATTTCAAAGTGTTGGATGTATGACAAGGGGATGTGTACAGCAAGGCATATATGGGCTCATCTTTGGTTCATGGGGCTGGGGCAATGGACGCCGGCGTGGCGGCGTTCGAGACCGAGTACAACAACTGGGTGGGCAAGATGACCACAACCGGGTACTGAATTTGTCAGCCTTCTTTATCCATTAGTTTTGTTTTCTCCCTGTGTACGCATCTGATATAGCCAAGATCAATGATAAGTAAGGTTTCTGTTGTATCGATGATAGGAGCAGTGATAAGTAATGACAGGATCAAATCCTACTTCTTGGTTGTTGTTCTTCTAAGCTAGGCTCAATGATAAGCAGGGTTTCTTTTCTGTCATAGTTATCATCTTACCGGCGTCATACTAGAGCCTACAAATACATGTCGGATTTTGTACCTTCTAGTCCTTGCTGTATTGAAAGAAAGACATGATTTTTTCTGGTGCTTAGACAGTTTTCAGCTTATCATAAATATTTGTGCCGTCTTGAATTTCAATTTGTTGTGTCTAAATTATTCCTTGTTTTGCTTATTTTTAATGTGACCGCAAATTGTTAGTACAATCACACCGAACTAATCAAATTTACTTCTCCACTAAGTCTGGAATAGCTCTCCTAAACCATGTATTCGTGATAATCTTTATATGACTGGATCACTGGAATTTAGTGTCTCGAACTTCCGATCATATATATGTATATTGTTTTCCAAACAACGTATCTTTCTTGAGTGTATTTTTTCTGTGACCATATCTACCTACATGTTCCTACAAAGCTACATAACCTAAGAAACTGCATAATTTCCAATACTCTTGGTATGAATGCTGTGATGTTGTTCTAGGCTGATATGCTCTTCTTTCCTGATGCGATTTCCTCGTGCAGGTGCACAATAGACCGGTGTTTGGTTTGCACAGGGGAGAAGGCGCCCATCATCACCAGCAAGTCCGTCGGCATGCGCCGGTACTCACTCTAGCGCCGCCTGCCCTGCCCCTCCAGTGGGTTCTTCTTGGACTTCAGCATTGGTAAGCCACTAGTTCCTCTCCTCATCTCTCTTTCTCTCATGCTCTGTATGCCTATGGCCTTCTCTCTCTCTCATTAGCACTACTAATTTTTTATTTCAACTTAGCACTACTAAATTTTGTGCCAGCAAGAAGTCAAGTACGCATTCACCAATTGGGTCATGTTCTGTTTGTCTTCGTGTTCTTGAATGGTCTGTGTGCTCGGGAAAATGACCAAGGCAGCCAAGTAGATTACATATTCCCATTTTTACCTGCCTTGTCATCTCAAATCACCGCACTGTGCACATGCAAAGTGAAAGCTTTGTTTAAAACCATCTAAATTTCTCTTGATAGAAGCAGTAGTCATGAGTGCAGGATGTTTCTTTTTTCCAAAGTATTTTAGTATGGACATAGAGTAGAGTGGTCTTCAGAGTTGAGTTATCATTGGAATCTGGTGCATTAGATCAATTTTTTATCTATGTTGAGTAATCATAAGCAGCGGTTTATGTTGAATTCTGAGATCTGGTGCATTATTTCATATTTCTTCTGATACACATGCCCTTGTGTTAAACTTCGTGCTCTCATATTTTGATGTTAACATTCAACATGATCTAAACACGCAGGAATTGCTAATGCAGCATGGTAGGAAGAAGGACATAGTGGCATCACAAAAACATTTCAAAGTGTGATCTATAACAAGGGCATGTGTACAACAAGGTGTATATGGGCTCATCTCCAGTTTATGGGGCTGTTGCAATGGATGCCGGCGTGGCAGTGTTCGAGACCGAGTACAACAACTGAGTTGGCAAGAAGACCACAGTTGGGTACTGAATTTGTCGGCCTTCTTTATCCATTGATTTTGTTTTCTCCCTGTGTATGCATCTGACATAGCCAAGATCAATAACAAGTAATGATAAGATCATTTGATCAAATGTGTGGGCAATCCTACTTCTTGGCTGTTGTTCTTGTAAGCTAGGCTCAATGATAAGTAGGGTTTCTGTCAGAGTTACCATCTTACTGGTGTCATACTAGAGCCTACAAATACATGGCATGTGTATCTTCTAGTCCTTGTTGTGTTGAAAGGAAGACATGATTTTTTTCCTGGTGCTTACATAGATTTCAGCTTCTCATCAATATCTGTGCCGTCTTGAATTTCAGTCCGTTGTGTCTAAATTATTGCTTGTTTTGCTTATTTTTAATTGGACTGCAAATTGCTAGTACAATGGTAACGAACTAATCAAATTTGCTTCTCCAACAAGTCTGGAATAGCTCTCCTAAAGAATGTGTCCGTGATAATCTTTATGTGACTGGAATTAAATGTCTCGAATAATTGATCATATATATGTATATTATTTTTCAAAGAAGGTATCTTTCTTTTGTGTATTTTTCTGTGACCATATCTACCTACATGTTCCTGCAGTACTGCATAACCTTAGAAACTGCATAGTTTCAAATACTTCTGGTATGGAGGATGTGCTGGAATAACTCTTCTTTCCTGATGCAATTTCCTCACGCAGGTGCACAAAAGACTGGTGTGTGGAGTGCGCAGGGGATAAGGTGCCCATCATCACCAGCAAGTCCGTGTGGCAAGCACTGACCCTCACTTTGACTCTGCCTGGCCTGCCCGGCTGCCCCTCCGGTGGCTTCTTTTTTGACTCCAACATTGGTAAGCCACTGGTTCCTCCTCTCTCTCCCTCCCTCTCTCTCTCTGTGTGTGTGTGTGTGTGTGTGTGTGTGCGCCTATGGCCATCGAGCCGTTATAATTTTTGTGCTAGCAATAAGTCAAGTACTTATTCACCAATTGGGCCTTTTTTTTCTTTGTGTTCTTGAAAGGTCCATGTGCTCGCCAAATGACCAAGGTAGAGTAGACTAGATATTCCCATTTTTACATGCCTTATCATCTCAAAGCACCACACTGTACACATGCAAACGAGTTTGTCACATGCATTTTATCAACATCCCTTTTCCTTCTTGACAGACTGGCGCTTGATGTAGTGCCCCTTCATCACTGTTACTTTCAACTTCAATCCTTTGACCGTGCATCATGAACACATGCAAAGTGAAAGCTTTGTTTAAAATATGAAAGTTGGTTTTCCCGAAAACAATAACTATTGAGACGTCCATATTTTCTTGATTCACATTTGTTATTTAAAATTTTGCGTGTGATCTTCTGTACCCTGATTTGGTTTTTCATGTTGAACTGAAGTTATTATAAATGTGCATTTCATTTCCATACAAATTATGGTCTTAAAAATTATCCGTTAGAGAGTGCATGGCAAGTTATAAGTAACAAACTAACTCTTACAAGATGGTTGTGTTGTTCCAAGGAATAGTTTTGTAGTTAAGATGCAAAATGCAACTCAAAATTACATTTATTTTGCTAAGAGAAAGGCTTGAACCTCCAGCCTTCCACAGGATAGCTTGTTGTGCTTGCGTCGGCTGTAGTTTCTACTTCTACATGAGTGTTAGTCAGGCTGGCTGGGTGCCAATGATTTCTTTTCTTTGCTTTTAGTTTTCTTGCTAAACTCTGTGCTTGTTCTGCTATCTCTAAAAGTGGAACCTGGAGAAAATTGTTGTTGTTGCTTCATATGGAAGAAAAAACACTTCCAACATTGCAACTCGTAGGATGTTGCTGTACTAGTTCGCGAAATCATCATAATGTTTTTTTCTTGGCCGTATGTCTTGACCATGAGATAAAGAAGTTCATTTATTGCTTGTAACACTAGTCAACCCCAAACATCCTTGATGTGCTTGTGCAGCTCGTTGGATGCCCGAAGAAGCAAAGATATCGCTGCTGAAGCAGCGCCTTGAAAGCTTCGTTTGAGGAGAGATGAAGCTGGCTTCCGCCTGGTGGTGGCAGTTCCCCAAGCGCTGGACCATCCTCGTTGTCTGCTTGCTTCTCCTTCCCGCTCTTCGACATGGACCGTGTGAGTTCCTTTGTTCCCAGACCTACTTATCTGGTCTGGTTACTACAGTGGTCATTGAGTGCTGATCGTGTAGATAGAACATGAGTATCTAGATGAGTATTGTTGTGTAGATAGAATGGAATGCATTGGTGTCTATCATTCTTTCTTTCCTCTTCGATATAGATTGGATTGATCATGACTTATCATGTATATGCTCTTCTCTTTTGTTTTAAATTTTATCTCCATGCTTGTGCATTGACATCCATCTCTTCATCCAGGAGATAAAGAGAGATGAGTGTTTATTTTTGTCTCTACGCTTGTGCATTGATATCCATCTCTTCATCCAGTAGATGAATAGTCACCAGAAAGTCGTGCCTGTGCAAACAGCCAGTTGGTGGCAAAGAAAAATTTACCTATTTACATTTTGCATGTTTCTTATTCGCCCCTCGTGATATCTCAGTGATGCCATTGTTTTGGGACTGAAATTTCTGGCCACTTGTACTCTCTCTCATTCGTTAAACAAGAAAATGGCAGGGACTTTGTGTAAACTTGAATGTACACATTTGTTCATCACTATTTTATTTATGTTTTACATTTTTGCTGATTGTGCTATTCTCTCAGCTTTTCTTCCTCCTTTAGTCTTTTCCCTTGCTCTGGGCATGTAGTCATCCATGGCCTTTTTGCCCTGGCTACATAGGTTTTGGCCTTGATGGCCTCAATAGGCTCAGTAAATGATGCTTGATGCCATAGTTTCTGATAGCTAGTAAAACGACATTGGATGTGTGCCAAGTCTGTGCGTCTGTTCCAATCTGCTTGATGCATGTCTATTTTATTTTCTGCACCATGTGACTATTTCTGCTACTCTGCGTTTTAGTTGCATATTCTTTTGAAGTGCCGATGCGTTTCAAACTGTTTAATTTAAGTGATGCACTCTTTTAATTTAAGTGATAGCTGATACTACATGTCAGTCAAACTAGCACTACATGTCCTCACATATTGAGAAAAGAACAAAAAATCTCTCCTATGATATTTGTTGTAGCACCTAATCTCTCCTATATTCTTTTGACAAATTTTTATGTTCATCAATAATCATTAACTGAATCAGGAATTAATAGCTACAACACCTCAACTTGTGCACCAAACAATATAAGAAAACTACTGATGCATATAATCGTATAGGTTGTTTATAGTGACTACTGACTATGTATGGGTAATACCAATTCAGAAAAGCATGAGGCTACCGAATGTATCTAAGAAACCTTTTGTTTCCTCTACAGATATGACCATAATGTGTTGTTTTCACGAATAACACTATCCTAAAGAAGAGAAAGGCCACGACAAACATCATCTCTGGGGCCTTGCTTTAGCCACCTGGTGCCACCATCTTTGCCTGTGGAAGCATTACACAAGTAATTACAACCTGCCAAACCTTGCAGCAAATTTTGTTTGGAATATATAATGCACGTACTGCTGAATTCACATATAATACTCACAAAGTGTGCCATATACTCATATTCTGGAAATTTTATCAACGCTATTTGAATTGATTTGAAGAGAATAATTCTTATTTGCCGTTACAGACAAAGCTTTCCTCTCTGAACAAGCATTGCGGAGGAAGAGTTCCATGCCATGACATGGTTTAGCAGTTGGGCTGTGGATGATGACCCAAGCTCCCAGGACTCTTTGGAGGCTGAAGACTCGTCTTATGAAGTCAGGTAAGGAACCATTAAACAAGTGTTAGCTAAGCCTTAACTCCACTATGCATTTCAATTGTTTTAGAAGACCTTTTGTTATAATCTTCAATCTTGTTAGGTTTTCTATTATCACCTTCGCACTATGTCTGGCTAGCAAAAGTTCAAACTCGAGTAGCATTGCAAAAGATCATGTGTTACAATCTTGGTAGGATCTTTGTTATCACCCTTCCGCTACCTCTGACTAGCGAAAATTCAAATTTGATGACATTGGAAATTTTCACATCATTCATCCTGGAACATTGTAACCTTGGTGCCGTTAACATAGTCCTGGTCTCCTGCCGTACCATTTTAGCATATTTCTGTACCGAACAGAGCTTCTATGCTACAATACTAATCATACACGGCCAGATTTGTATGATCTGTGTGTATAGATAAAGTTGATGGTTTGGTTGCGTGTTTACTACCTCACTTTCTCGCTGGATGTATTGAGAAAAATTAACATTTTTTTTCTGTGTGTAATTTGGGAGTCGGTTGTGTCAGAGCGTCAATGCTTTGTGGAGGTCAACCTTTTGAGTTCATGAATTGTCAATTATGTAGCAGAAGTTATCTCCCCATGCAATGGCAGCAAGTTGACCGTGCTTCAACCGCCTCTCCTTTGACTGCCATTGAGGTAACTGTTTGATCTCCTCCCTACTCCACCCAATGCTCTGTGGTGACTCGCCATCGAGCCGAGGCCATGCTGTGATGAGGAGGGTACGGCCTTGTGAAGCTGAGAGGCTAGTTTCCACTCATGGTTGATTTAGTCTGTTGATTTTGCTACGGTTGCGCTCAGTTTGTGCTTGTCCCTGTAAAACTACTGTTTGGAGCTGCTAATGTTTAGGTTTAGTGATGTTCATACTCAATACCTGTGATGGCAGGTGTATTATTTCAATCCCTGGTGGATTTGGAAATTGGCTTAACAACCCTGTTTAAATATTATAGGAGAGGGCGAAGCGATCGCATCCCAGGCGAGAAGACCTGCTGATGAATGTGATACTCTGGTGGTGTGGGGATCGGATCAGTTGAAGGGCCTGATGGGTTCTTGTTTTGCTGTCTTGGCCAGTTTTGTATTCAAGTGATGCTAGCTCTTAGCTTGTGACTGAAGGACGGCGCGGTGAACCCTGAGGCCATCATTTTGGATGGAGTCATCTTGGATTAGATTCTCATCAGATTAGTAGTAATGTTTCATGTATGGATAATACTGATACAGAAAAGCATGAATCTATCGAATGTATCTAAGAAACCTTTTATTTCCTCTACATATATGACCATAATGTGCTGTCTTCACGAACAACACCATCATACAGAAGAGAAAGGCGACGACAAACATCATCTCTGGTGCCACCTGGTGCCACCATCTTTGCCAATGGAAGCATTACGCAAGTAATTACAGCTTGCCAAGCCTTACAGCAAATTCTGCTTGCAATATATAGTGCACGTACTACTTAATTCACATATAATACTCACAAAGTCTGCCATATACTCATATTCTGTAAATTTTATCAAAGTTGTTTGAATTGATTTGAATAGAATAATTTTTATTTTCCGTTGCAGACAAAGCTTTCCTCTCTGGACTAGGCATTGCGGAGGAAGAGTTCCATGCCATGACATGGTTTAGCAGTTGGGCTGTGGATGGTGACCACAGCTCCCAAGACTCTTTTGGAGGCTAAAGAATCGTCTTCTAAAGTCAGGTGAGGAACCATTAAACAACTGTCAGCTAAGCCTTAACTCTACTATGCATTTAAATTAACTCTACTATGCATTTAAATTGTCTTATAAGACCTTTTATTAGAATCTTGTTAGGTTTTCTATTATCACCCTTGCATTATGTCTGACTAGCGAAAATTCAAATATGATGACATTGGAAATATTCACATCATTCATTCTGGAACATTGTAACCTTGGCACAGTTAATGGTGCCACAGACAACAAGATATGAAGTATGGTCCTAGTCTCCTTGAAGGAGACTCCTTCTGTACCATTTTGGCATGTTTCTGTACTGAACAGAGCTTCTATGCTACAATACTAATCATACACAGCTAGATTTGTATGATCTGTGTGTATAGATAAATTTGATGGTTTGGTTATGTGCTTACTACCTTCCTTTCTTGTTGGATGTATTAAGAAAAACTTAACATTTTTTCTGTATGTAATTTGGCAGCTGGTTGTGTCAGAGCATCAGTGCATTGTGGAGGTCGACTATCACCTGTAAATTATCTAGCAGAAGTTATCACCCCATGCGATGGCAGCAAGTTGATCGCGCTTCAACCGCCTCTCCTTTGACTGCCATTCAGGTAACTGTTTATCTCCTCCCTACTCTACCCAATGCTCTGTAGTGCCTCGCCATTGAGCCGAGGCCATGCTGTGATGAGGAGGGTACTACCTTGTGAAGCCGAGAGGCTTGTTTCCACTCATGGTTGATTCGGGTACTTGGATGTGAATTGGTGAGTTACTAGATGGTCATGTTCCTGGTCTTTGTTCATTGTTCACATTGAGTAACAGAGAACCATTCATTGGTATGGTTGAGTAACAGAGGAACATTCATTGGTATGGTTTTAGACTCATAGATTTAGTCCGTTGATTTTGCTATGGTTGTGCTCAGTTTGTGTGAAGGCTGACTCTGTGTCCTATATTTGTCCCTGTTAAAGCTACTGTTTGGAGCTGCTAATGTTTAGGTTTAGTGCTGTTCATACTCAATACCCGTGATGGTAGGTGTATTATTTCAAACCCTGGTGGATATGGAAATTGGCTTAACAACCCTGTTTGAATATTACAGGAGAGGGCGATTATTTCAAACCCTGGTGGATTTGGAAATTGGCCTAACATCCCTGTTTAAATATTACAGGAGAGAGCAGGGCGATTGCATCCTGGGCGAGAAGACCCACTGATGAATGCGATGTTCTGGTGGTGTGGATCGGATCAGTTCAAGGGCCTGATGTGTTCTTGTTTAGCTGTCTCGGCTAGTTTTGTATTCAAGTGATGCTAGCTCTTAGCTTGTGACTGAAGGACGGCGCGGTGAACCCTGAGGCCATCATTTTGGATGGAGTCATCTTGGATTAGATTCTCATCAGATTTGTAGTAGCTTGTCTTCTTCTTTTTCAGAATTGTGAATAGCAAATAGATATTGGCTATGTTTTATTTTTGCTTTGGGAGGATGGTTTGACCTTATCCTCCCCGATTTGATTTGAGGCCAAGAATATATGAATGAATGTTGTACAACTTCATCCTTGATTTGGAGTGAATGAATGAATGAGTTCTGAATGGATCATCCTTCAGTTTCTTGTGGTTGCGACTAAACAAAATCAAATTCTTGTATGTTTTTTTATGTATGCAAAGTAGAGGTAGAAAGATTGGAAAAAAAAAATCATGGTATTGATTGGCCATTCACCTATATATTGCATCTCTACCGACACTATTTTCAGGTTTTGTATGCTTCTTATTTGTCTCTCGCGAAGTCTCGGTTATACTCTTGGTATGCTGGTGAATATCCTGTCTAGTAGCACTCCCATTGACTTTGGGAAACAATGAAGTGGCCGGGACAAATCCTTGACCTGATCAGTGCGGCGTTCCATTCCAGATTGAAATGCGAAACCAAACTCAACAAAAGCATTGTACATATCACTTTCTTCTGCGTCCTTCTTTGACTCCTGAGATCCATCCTTCAATTGCTGCAAGGTAACAGAGTTCTCCATTACTAATGCCAGAAAACGATCAAGGTAGACAATATATGTGCATAGATTATCATGACGCATAACACACAGCTACTGATCAGGCAACTGTAGATGGATTAATACAAAACTAGCAGAAAACATAACACACTTTATGGTTATAGAAAACTAGCATGCAAGTAACTAGGAACTAGCAGAAACAACCATGCCTGTATAGGTATGCTCGGATTACATTAGCGGGCCTGATTATGGATTTGATTTGTGTTGCCAAGAATAGGACCTGCTTGATAAACTTTCCTATCCAGTTGCAACTCCTAAAAGGAAATACTAGTAGTTATAATTAGCGGGCCTGATTATTATGGTATTAATAATAGATTAGATTAATTCGGGAATACTAAATTATAGTTAGTCCCACGATCTGCATGGAAGCGTTAATTGAGGGAGTCCCACGCTGCTGCTTATTACGAGGGAAGTTAACAAAAACGTCTTCCACATTCCAAGGCACATCATCAATCCTCTCCAAAATAAACGCGCCGCCTCCTCCTTCCCCATTAGTCCCTCCCTCTCGTTCATCCGGCACGCGCTGTGATCCGATCCATCGGCTCTCGCTCTCCTCACGCGGATCGGCCTCCCATCCGATGCCTCCCCGCGTTCCTCACCCGTTCCTCTCCATGCTGCGCCCCATCCTCGCCCTCTCTATAAATGGCCTTGCTCTCCATCCAATCCCTCCCCCTTGCCCCTCCTTTCTCCTCAGTCCAACGCCAAGTATAGCCGGTCCTTTCTCCTCAATCCAATGCCAGTACAGCCGGACGAGAGAAGTTTGAAGGCCCCCACCCATGGAGAGATAACTCATTCAATCACAAACTAATCTTCGATTCATCCATGGAGACACTGATTTGCAATCTGGGAGGGGCAGGCAGCCTCTTCTCCCTTCAGACAACTAGCCAGAGAGGTACATACTAATTCTTCACAAGTTATTAATATTGGTTTGTCTCTGTCTAGTTGTTTTCCTTCTCTGATCTGAATGTTTGTGTGTAAAATCCTACACCTAATCTAGCTCTCTAATAAGATGTCAAAATTAACTGATACTATTCAACAAGTACAAAGCTACATTCCTGAATACTAGCTTTATTAGGAATTTCTTTGGTTATCTTTTAAGTGTCGCTTCTTTGGCAGGCATATATATAGTGATCCTTACTTTCTTAGATTATCAAATAACCATTTTGCCTTTGTCAGGCAATGTTTTCTCTCTCGTTCTCTCTCTCATCATCATTTGTACATGCCTCTGGAAGCTCGCTAGAGATTATTGAATAACACCATGCTATGTTTTCACAAGGGTGTTCAGATAGCCTAAGAGTATGTTCTCTAGTCAGAAGAACTGGTATACAACGATTAATTATGATGAGATAGTTGGTCAAACCGAGGTCATAGGGAGACGATGAGACCAAGAAAATTTGTAGTCTGCTTCATTCACCTTGGTCGTCATCGAAGAGGACTATTTACATGGCTAGAAGAATGATTAGCTATGGGTCTTGGGTCACTGTACTGCATATATACCTACATGGGAACTGAAGCTCCATTTGCAGTTGTATTTATATGGCTAGAAGTTTGCTATGAATTTGTCCTACATGGAAACTGAAGCTCCATTTGCAGTTTATTTTTCTCTTGAAGAATTTGATGTTTATAATTTCAATCGGTATATTGACACCCTGCTGCTTGTTTGATACTTGTGATGGCAAGTTGCTCGCCAGTAGGAGCCGGAGCTAGGTGACAGATATAAGGCTTTGGAAGATGCAAGAGCAGTGCTCGGAGTGGGCGGAGGCGCGCCTTGGTTGAGGACAGGCTCTGATGCTGATAAAGGTGCAAACCACAACATTTCTTGCATTGTACTATTGATTTCATAGTCTACCGCTACCTTGTCGACACTAATGGAGCTATGTTAGGGCCAAACCAGGTCGTGGCCCGCCCATCTTTTCTGTAAAAATATTTTATATCAAATCAGTAGGTAGGCCCAGCCCACAAACTGCAACACTGGTCAGTAGCATCAGACTAGTTGTAGCCTAGTTTCAATCTGGCCCGCCCATAATTCTGCTTGTAGCTCCGGCACTGCTTGTCGATGAAACTGGTCTCTTGTAATTTAGTGTTGGACTGGGTTGTGTTTTTGTATTGGCATGCTACAGGGTTTAGCAACGGTCCCTCGCTCCAAATTCCAAAAGAAAAAAACTCAACCCTTGCCCCGGTGTATTTGATGTCTGGCATCTTCTTTATCTGCTGTTTGCTGGATGGAGCCTAATTTTGCTTTTGAACTCGCAACTGCAGAGCTTAATTTATATGCCCTTAATATTCAGTATGTAGCAAACTTGCCATTATTAATTTAAATATGCTCAAACTCGAGTATAATGGTTGGTCTTTTGTGCCGCAACTGTACCGTAAACTCTCTCTAAATTTTGGGATATGAATTATCACTATCTACAATATGTTGATAAATTGTCATGCTCAGCAATAATCATTAACTAAATCAGTAGTTAGTAGCTAAAACACCTCGACTTGTGCACCAAATTGTATAAGAAAACTATTGATGCATGTAATCGTATAGGTTGTTTATAGTGATTACTGACTATGTTTTTTTCGCAAAAAAGACTATTTGAATACGCTTATTGAATATAAGACCATCTCAGATTGATTCGCATTAATTTTAAAGCATTGTTGGCATGCTGCTAGATATGGTAAATATGATATTTACAAAACAATATTTTTTGCTTTGGCAACCAAACAATTTGTTATGTTAAATCTAATTTCATGAGGATTATTCCTATTTTTTTAAGCAATTAGGGATTAGATTGTGACGCCCCCGGCTTAATCGTGCACTAATCATACACGCAAATGCACACGATCAAGCCTAGGACTCACTTGAAGATATCACAACACAACTCTAAAACATAAATAAAGTCATACAAGCTTTATATTACAAGCCAGGGCCTCGAGGGCTCGAATACATAAGCTCGATGCATACAAGCGTCAGCGGAAGCATCAGAGTCTGAGTACAGACTATTACAGAGAGAAAGATAAGCCTTCACAGAGGCGGGGTAAAATAAAAGCTACGATCGAAAGGCGCAGGCCTCCTGCCTGGTACCCTCCAATCCTACTCCTGGTTGTCGGCAAACTCGTAGTAGTAACCGCCGGGAGGGTAGTAGTAGTAGCCGCCATCGTCGACAGGGGCGACGGTCTCAGGGGCTCCGTCACCTGGTTGCAACAATGGGACATGGGGGAAAAAGAAAGCAAAGCAACCGTGAGTACTGCGAAGTACTCAGCAAGCAAGGATCTACACTACATATGCAACATTATCAAAAGGAGGCTGTATCTGTGGACTGGGCTGCAGAAATGCCAGAATAGGGAGAAGGCCTAGTCCTATCGAAGACTAGCATCTTCATCAGCTTCATCTGTCTTGCAGCAATAGAGGGGGTACGGGATAACATAATGTAAAGTAGTAGTAGCAGTAACAAGTAACAGTCTCGCCCAGAGATCCTTCCTCGACTCCCTGCGAGAAAGCGATCCCGGAGCCACAATCCAGGTATCTAGCTGTATCGATCGGGATACAACTCCGAGTGTCCTTTACCGTAGGACCGGCTATCGATAGATGAGTTCTTCCCTGCAGGGGTGCACCAACTTACCCATCACGCTTGCTTAACTCCGGCCGGACACACTTTTCTGGGTCATGCCCGCCCTCGGCCAAACAATACGCCGCAACCCGACCAAAAACCTAACAGAGAGGTCAGCACGCCGGACTAAACCTATGCCCCCAGGGGTCATGGGCCATCGCCCCGGGAATCTCCTGCACGTTGCGTGGGCGGCCGGTGAGCAGACCTAGCAACCCAGCACTGTCAAGGCGGTTGCGTTACCGCGGTCTAACCCGGCGCGCGCCGCTCCGTCGCTGACGTCCATTAAGCTCCGGCTGATGTATACGACGCAGAGCACCCACTCACACCCACGTGATGGTTAGTGCTATCCGACCAGAGGTCGGCTCGGATCAAATATCCAAATCGGTTATGTCCTAGTGGCTTGCGGTAACGAGCAGAGACTCACGAAAGATGTGACCCCGTCGCCCCGTCTCGAGGACTTGCGGCAGGGGCTAAGAATGCCCGGCCACGCCTCGTGGAATAAACCACGGGTAACTATCCATCATCCGCGGGTACCACTCATGGTCGACCCGCCTTCTCAAGTATCAGTATCATCAGTATGTAAGGCATCCGTGTGGCCACTATAACCAGGGGAATCCTGAGGAATCACCCCCGTAGGATTCCCACCTGAGGTTGAGTCTAGGTGGACGTAAGAGGAAATCACCCTCGAGGTCCACACTGAAAGTGTTGCACGACGAAGTCGGTGTCGGGGGTGGTGTAGGAGGAAATCACCCTCACTTACCACGTCCGAGTAACTAACCTACAAGGTTTGACATCAACGTGCTAAAGAGGAGTCACCCTCGGCACGCGACGGTAACCCAGTAGTGTCGTGCATCAAAGGGAGAAGTGAGGTGCGGTGTAGGGGTCTGGTCTTCAATCCCGTTGAACGGGTCTTCTGAAAATCCAGCGGGGCAGTCGGGACAAGTGGGTCTCTATCATGGCTCTACCCATCCTATGCTAAACAGTTTAGGATAACAGGCATGTATCAAAAGTAGGTTACAAGTAAACAGGCTATGCAACAGAGTAGGATAGTAACAGCAGCAGTAACATCTAGTGCAAGCATAAGAGGGAAGAGAGTAGGCGATATTGGAATGCTCAAAATGGGGGTGCTTGCCTGGTTGCTTGGCAAGAAGGAGGGGTTGTCGTTGACGTAGACGCACTCGGGGGCATCAGCAGCAGTCCCATAGTCTAACGAGAGATAAGAGGGGGAAGAAACAGTAAATACAATGCAGCAGGTGCATGACATGACAACACGCAGAACTAGCGGTGTTCTATCGCAGCACTAGGTGATACCGATGAAGGGGGAATTTATCCGGGAATGTTTTCCCGGTGTCCGGTATTGCGGACAGATGAAAAGAGGGGGAACGGTTGCGTGTTCGTGGTGCTAGGGACGTGTGACAGACGAACGGACCGCGTATCCGGATTCGTCTCGAAATTCTGAGCTACTTTCATGTATAAACTTTTTCGATCTGAGCTACGGTTTAAAAGATATGAATTCCCGAAGACTATATTAATTTCTGGATTTATTTAAAACAAATTTAAACAGTGCAGAAAAGGCTAGGTGCACCCGGTGCAGTGCACCCAACAGTGTAAAGAGAGACTGACTGGTGGGGCCAGTCAACCGTAGAGTCAGCAGTCAACGCGGACCAGGTCAAAGGGTGAACAGTAGCAATGGGACCCGCATGTCAGCTGCCCACTGTCACTGACGGCTGGGCCCGGTCAATGCCCACGTCAGCAAGGTCAGAGCTGACGTGTGGGGCCACGGGGATTAATTAATCCTAACCAAAAAGGTTAAATAGAGTTTATTTAACGGCGGGGCCCTGCTGTCAGTCTCACTGGGCTAAGTTAATTAGCGTCACTAGCGACTAATGACGCCGGGCACGTCAGCCGGCCGGAGTTGCGCCGGCGACGACGAAACCGACGGCGTTCGAGCCCTGTGCTGTCGCCATAGGTCACCATTTTTCACACGGTTTGCGGCTATGCGTTGCTGGCGCTCGCGCGCGTCCGTTGGCACACGCTGGAGAAGCTGGGGTGGTGGGTGTTGGCCGGAATCGAGCTCGCGGCGGCTGCCGGAGTTCGAGCTCCGAGCAAAACACATAGGGGGCTCGGGTTTGTCAAGCGGATGGCTCAGGCGGCTCTGCGGAGAGGCCCTGAGCACACACATGTGCTCAGCTGGCCCTGGGACGGCCAGATGCCACGGCGGTGTTGGCCTGAGCGGCGGCCGGAGCACGGCGAACGCGGGGCAGCATCTACGGGGACGGAAATGCTCCGAGGAGAGGGGAAAGACGCGATGTGGCTCACCTTGCAGGCACAAGGGGGCCCGTTGAACGCTTAGTAGCAGCAGGGGACGGTGAATCGACTCCGGCGAGCTGCTGTGACCCGAGGTGGACGACGACCTCGATTCGGCGTTGTAGTGGCCTAGGGCTCATGCTCGAGGTCGGCGAGGTAGTAGCAGTCGACGGCGGCGCGAGTGGACTCGGAGAAGCGGCGAGGGAGGCTCGGCGGCCATGCCTGCTACGGCGGACGGCGACGATGGCGTTCGGTGGGGGGGGGGGAACGGTCGAGGCAGAGAGCGACGAGAGGCGAGAGGGGAACTAGAGGCGCTAGGGTTCGAGGGACGGGCGAGGGGCGCTCGAGGCCTGCCCATATAGGCACCGGGGACCATGGGATGCACGACGCGCGGCGATCGCCGGCGTGTCGGCACAGGCGCGCGACAGCACGGGAGGAAAGGGACGAGTAGGCGGTGGGCTGGGCTGGCTACTGTGCACTGGAAGCCCAAGTGCACAGTAGGCCTTTTCACTTTTTCTTTTTCTTTTCTTCTGCCTTTATTTCTTTCTGTCTTTAATAAATGTTTGGCCACCCACTGAGTTTTGTAAAATATGTAACTTGGTTCAATAATTACAACACAATATTACACTCTAGCAGAAGTTGGTTTGGGGAAATTATGATTTCGGTTGAAGTTTATTTATAAGAAAATGGGATTAAAGGGGGCAGTTTTGCTACTGTTTCATGATGTTGGAGCCAGTTAAATAATTCAAGTAAGGTTGATCTTATTTTTATACTTGCCTAGAGAATATTTGTAACATTATGAACATTTTGGTTTTGCTGTTTGAAGAAATAACTATTTGACTGGAGTTTGGAATTTGAAATTGAGTTTGAATTATTCCTTAATCATTTTTGTTAGGGTTTATTGATGATGACTTGGCATGATTAGTGGGAGATTACTGTGGCATGAGGCTGGGGATGTTACATAGATCTTTCACTTTCTCGTTATCTGTTGTTGTTTGCCCTGTTCTTTTGGCCAATTCTGAATCTTGAGAATCACACCCCCACACAAACTAAGATGCATCATATACAACTTGCCTCAAATTAACTGAATCTAGTGAATATCATGATGTAATGTGAACAAATACTTTAGCAATCCATGCTAATGATCCAAGAAAACCGTCATACTAAGTTGTCAATGTGCATTCTCCTAATGCATCAATTAACTGGAACCAGCGAACATCATGGAGTACCCCGAACTAATTTTTTTAGTAACCCCGGCTAATGGTCGAAGAAATTTTTCATACAAAGTTGTTAATGCGCATGTCCGTAAAGTTTCGATTAACCGAGTCGAGGGAACATGATGTTGCGCTCTAAACTACTGAGTAAGCAAGACATGCTAATGCCAGAAGAAAGTTGTCATACTAAGCTTCTAATGTGCATACTCGTAATGGCTCAATAAACTGAATAGAGTGACCATCATGCTGCACTTGGAACTAGTATAATTCAGCAAGCCATGCAAATGATTGAAGAAAGTTTTTATACTAATTTGTTAATATGAAGTAGTATAATTCACGCGATGAATTTATTTTGGTCGATCTGCAGTATAGTAGTACTTCAGAGCAAGATGATGTTTGGTTTGATGGCTCAGCTCGGGCAAGCAAGTGGTCTTTAGTTCGAGAGTCTTGTGCTGGATGGACCATCAACATTTTTGTCTTTCTTTCTTGTGCAAAATAGAACATTCAAGATTCACCAAAGATTGTTGTAATGGCATGTTTCCATGTGAAACACAAAATACTTGAGGACATTTGATTCTTCCCGACGCGTTATGCTGCCGAAATTTCTAACGAAATTCCCACGACTTGTCAAAATTTTGGCCTTGTTTGTAAGAAATTAAAAACTTTAGGGTGTCAGCTGCAAAATGTTAGGGTCTTGTTTATAAGAAAATAAAAACTTTAGGGTGTCAGCTGCAAAATGTTAGGGTCTTGTTATAAGAAAATAAAAACTTTAGGGTGTCGATTGCAAAATGTTCACCAAGCCATTTTCAAGATTGTTGTATCTTACCTTTTCAAGATGGACGGCCAACATTATTTGAACAGTACCCTGTGCATGAATGGCCCCCTACGTGAACAGTAATCACACATGAGCAGTATAATGAGGGAAAAGTACCCTGTATG
The DNA here is from genome assembly GCA_036873465.1 of Thinopyrum obtusiflorum. Classification (NCBI taxonomy): domain Eukaryota; kingdom Viridiplantae; phylum Streptophyta; class Magnoliopsida; order Poales; family Poaceae; genus Thinopyrum; species Thinopyrum obtusiflorum. Next base: position 51,371 of record JAAAWM010011607.1, read on the forward strand.
TGAACAGTGTCTAGCGATGAACAATACCCCTCATGTGAACTGTGTTTCGAAGAAAAAAGTACCCCGTTGTAAAAAAATAGATTTTTTTTACACACCATTTCTCAAACTGCGACATATAGTTATGAACTGTGCTAGTCTGACGGATCAGAAAGTCGTAGATCAGAAGGATCAAACCTGTAAACACTCAAACGAAGACGAACGAAGACCGGATCGAAACTGATTCACCGAAGAGCAACACCGACCGAATCCCGCGAGATCCGACGGAGATACACCTCCACACACCCTCCGACGATGCTAGACGCACCATCGAGACGGGGATAGAAAGTGGAAGACATTTGAGAACATGCTTGTCCTACCAATGCGTACCTGAAAGATCTCTCTCCCCCTACCTAGCTACCTCCCTCGATCCCTTCCCCCCTCTCCCACCACTCTCTCTCTCACTTACTCTCTCTCAATCTCTCTTGATCCGGCAAAGCACTGGTGCACTACGCACTGGTGCGCCGGCCCAAATTTGGGCCGGTCCGCACGCAGCCGTACGATTTGCATGCACCTACAAAAATTTGGTCTAGAAAGATTTGCATGATCTCCAATTGCCTCTAAAAGTGCTCTACTTCAAAGTTGTTTACTCTACTCTCTTGAGTCGGGACAATTTACTTCAGTTCGAAAGTTGTCTTCCATGCTTTATAGAGCTACCATATCATTCGTACTAAAGTTGTCATGGCAACTTCGACATCGATATTGTGACAACTTTGGTAGTGGCAAGTGTTTGTCGAGATCCGATGAATTGTGGATTTATGATCAGCTTATCTATGAATATTATTTGAATTTTCTCTAAATTCTTATATGCATGATTTGATATCTTTGTATTTCTCTTCGAATTATCGGTTTGTTTTGGCCAACTAGATTGATTCTTCTTGCAATGGGAAAGGTGCTTAGTTTTGGGTTCAATCTTGCGTGATTTCACCCAGTGACAAAGTAGGGGTAGCGAGACACGTATTGTATTGTTGCCATCAAGGGTAAAAAGATGGGGTTTTCATCATATTGCTTGAATTTATCCCTCTACATCATGTCATCTTACTTAAGGCGTTACTCTGTTTTTTATGAACTTAATACTCTAGATGCATGCTGGATAGTGGTCGATGTGTGGAGTAATAGTAGTAGATGCAGGCAGGAGTCGGTCTACTTGACACGGACGTGATGCCTTGGATATCGTCATAACTTTGCGCTTTTCTATCAATTGCTCGACAGTAATTTGTTCACCCACCGTATTATTTTCCTTCAAGAGAGAAGCCTCTAGTGAAACCTATGGCCCCCTGGTTCTATTTTTCATCATATATTTTCAGATCTATAAACCAAAAAACCCAAAAATACATTGCTGCAATTTATTTACTTTTATTTACTTTTACGTTTTAGTAATCTTTTATATCTATCTCTATTAGATCTCACCTTTGCAAGTGACCGTGAAGGGATTGACAACCCCTTTATCGCGTTGGGTGCAAGTGTTTGATTGTTTGTGTAGGTGCATATATTGGGGACTTGCTTGTATCTCCTACTGGATTGATACCTTGGTTCTTAACTGAGGGAAATACTTATCTCTACTTTGCTGCATCACCATTTTCTCTTCAAGGGAAAAACCAACGCAAGCTCAAGAAGTTGCAGACTACACGGATGAGATGACGATGATGCAGGCGATTCTTGCAGACGCGCATGTTCTCAATTTCAAGGGATCTATCAAGGGTCATCAAGTGCTCAACCGCAACAGGGCGTACGGCCATTTGACGCTGATGGACGACTACTTTGCCCGTGATGCCCTCTTCGCTGACAATTTTTGCCAGCGCTTTTGGATGTTCAAAAATGTTTTCGATCGTTTCTACCACGGTGTCCGGTCCTTTGATGACTACCTCATCTTGAAGAAGGATACCGTGGGAAGGATTGGGTTATTTGGTTACCAGAAGTGCATGGCCGCACTGCGGATGCTTGCATATGGCACCGCCACTGATTCGTGGGACGAATACCTACGGATGTCTGAGAGCACAATCGGAGATGCCATGTTCAGGTTTGCAACTGCCGTGGTCAAGGTGTTTGGACCTCAGTATCTGCGAGAACCAACTATTGCAGACATCGAGAGGATCTTGGCTATCTCAAAAGCAAGAGGGTGGCCAGGTTTGCTCGTATCTCTTTATTGCATGCATTGGAAATGGAAGAACTACGCAAAAGTTTACAAGGACAATATCAGGGTCACGTGAGGAAGTCCACCATCATTCTTGAAGTAGTTGCATCATAGGATCTTTTGATTTGGCATGCTCAGGTCTCACAATGATATCAATGTGCTGCATCGATTACCATTGTTTGCTAGGCTAATTGTTGCTCGCATTTTAAATTTAGGTCTAGGTTTAATTGTTCTTCGGCCTACTTCATGATTTTCCTGTGTAGTCTTTGTACCTTGATATAGGAAGAGGGAGTGTACTCTGAATTACTTGCTCTTTAAGCAAAAGAAATGCTATATAGATTATTATTTTCAGACCTTGATTATATCTTCAACATCCATATGATTGGCTTCCAGGCTGCTCTTTGCTCTTTTAAGCAGTGAAGGAACAATTTTTGTGGTGCTTGCTTGGAGTTACTTATGACACAAGGAATACATGTAAACTTTCTAACTCTTATATTGAAACTAAAGCTAATTTCTTCGCCTTAGTGTAGCACCATGTGTATGTTGTTGCCGGAGAATTTCTTTCGTGCTCATCTTTTCTACTATGTGAATTGGATGTACAGATACACGACCATCTCTGAAAATTTGGTGACTGTTGTTTGAATATTTAGCATCAGTTGTTCTTTCCCGGTCCCTGCAATGCAAAAGATGATGCCAGGCCAAAATGTTTACCTACAATCGATGTTTTTTACTATTGGGAGATCTGCTTTGTGCTCATCTCTACTACAACGTGAAATGAATGTACAGGTACTTAGAAATTCAACAATTGTTGTTTCACGATTTAGCATATGTTGTTCTTTCCAAGTCCCTGCAATTTAAAACTTGGTGCAAGGCCGTGATGCGTAGCTACAACTGAAGATTTCCCCCAAACCTGTATGGGTTGACCATATTCATTCAGTTGGTGCACGGCTAAAACATGATGGTACTAGTGAACTACATCACGGGTGATTGTCGCAAATCCAGTTATGTATGAAGTATTGGTAATTGGATAATGCACATGGTTCTTCTTTGACTCTAGGAGATGCTTTTATTTTTCTATGGTGATAATCATTAGAACATGCTCATTTTTTCGTCTTAACACGTTTAGTTCTTGCATATTGTTTTCTGTTATAAATTGTATGCTTTCATATGCTCACCAACTTATCTTCCGTGTGTTGCACCTATCAAACTTTGCTCTAGAAAGATTTGCATGCCATCCAATTGCTTCTGAAAGTGCTCTGTTTCAGAGTTGTTTACTCTACTCTCTTGAGTCGAGACATTTTACTTCAGTTTGAAAGTTGACTGATAGAATTGCATTTTTAATTGAAGTTTCCTGACATGCAAGACTCCGAGGCTCGCCAAAAAGTATTGTTCAGTCCAGAAATAGGAACATGAAGATACGTGTTCTTGTGTGAGTGCATATTAACTTAGCCAAACTGCACTGCAAGTCGTAAATTAGAGATCACAAATGATGTACTAGCATTTTATAGACAGTTTTAAAATTTTACTACCCAATCAAAGAACACAAGCATCAACTAAATTGAGTACATGTCAGAATGCAAGTATATCATGTCCTGAAACCTATAACGATATATGGATGTTGATATTCTATAGTGAACCTAAACCGGCCGTAGCATTTTGGCTCCCGGGCTCTTGATTGTACCTATATCACATGGCAAGAATATGTAGTGCCCAAAGTATAGGACTGATACACTTAATTGCTATTCCTTGCTTCCCTAACACCTCATAGACTTTTCTTTTGCGGGTGCACCTCATAGATTATTCAATTGGTGACATAGAACAGTTTGTATAACGAACAAGCCTTTGTTGATGATACTGTGTTCTTTGTCGGTTATAATGGAGCGAGCGTAGAAAGTGCGCCTTTTCCTTCTAGTATAGTAGCACGGCCTAAAGGACCATCGATCTTTTGTACGTGAGCATTCCCTAAAAAAGAAAGTTCACGCTCGCAGGGCTGTGTACATGTGTTAAATTTGCCATTTGGGGGTCCAACAAACATGCACTCAATTAGGAAAAAATTAAGTTGCAATTAACTTGCATACACATTAAACGTGAATGTGAATATTTACTGCTGGAGGTGTTATGATGGCACTCATGTGTTGTGTGGTCGGCTCTTTGCCCATGACCTCACCTGGATTCCTCGGTTAAGTCTACAATGACATTGGACATCGTTATGCCTTTTGACGCTTGATTCTTGTTATGTTTTCGCCCAATTACCTATGAATTAATACTTAATAGTAGACAATTTTATGACGACTCAATTTGACAGATGTCATTTTGGTATAAAAATTGATTGCATCATTCTAAAATTTGTGTCCACTTTGGTTAGTGTGGTATTTACCGAAATAGTTTGGTATTTACCGAAACAGAACCGTATAGCTATCTCGTACCGTATTAACGATTGTACCAAAACCATATTTACCAAAAAAATCATATTTACAGAACCGGATTAACCAAATTAACAGAACGCCCGGGCCTACTGCTGGCCCCGACCAGTCGGCTTTCCCTGCGGCGATGACATAGAGCAGCCTACAACGACCCTCCTCCGCTGCGCACCAGCCCCGACTGACTTGATACCGCTGCCTTTCTGTTGCATGTGCACTCCTGCAGTCGCTGCGTCTCCCCTTCTTTGGCAATGTTCTCTTTACTATTAGTAGTTTATTTGCCATAGTATATGCATTTTCTCTTTGTCACAGTGTGTGGATAGTTTAATTATTGAACTTTGAAATGGAATGGAGCGTGTATGCCAATATATAATGTTTGATAAGGTGTTGATGAAACTCAAAATTAATCATTTTGTAGTAATCAGTGATAAATGGATTATTTTTTTCACCAAGGACCGCATCACGGGTGTCTACATCTGTTATTTCAAATCAAGGGGATCAAGCTATCTAGGGAATTGTATCAACAGCACACATTGAAAGAACTATAGAAATGGAATCGCCTGCTTTGATTTCAAGAAATCCACGTTCAATCTCAAATCATGAATGTGACAACCTTGGTGTTTCTACTCCTGCTTGAGTATGTTTCGACATGATGTTTTTTGGGGGGTGGTTACAAATGCCAAAGTTTTTCCATGTTGCCAATTTTTTTTGGCTGGGGCTTGCTTGAATCTTGGCTCCGCGACTGTCTTCTATGCTTTATAGAGCTGCCATTTTATTTGTATTAAAGTTGTCATGGCAACTTCGACATAAATATTGTGACAACTTTGGTAGTTGCAAATTTATCAAAAACCGAATCGCAACTTTTATGATGTTTTTTTAACTGAAACATAGTCATATGGATCTGATCTCGAAGATCTCATGAGTGGTGAGAACGGAAGCGACTGTCTTCTATGCTTTATAGAGCTGCCATTTTATTCGTATTAAAGTTGTCATGGCAACTTCGACATCAATATTGTGACAACTTTGGTAGTTGCAAATTTATCAAAAACCGAATCGCAACTTTTATGATGTTTTTTTTTTAACTGAAACATAGTCATATGGATCTGGTCTCGAAGATCTCATGAGTGGTGAGAACGGAAGCGACTGTCTTCTATGCTTTATAGAGCTGCCATTTTATTCGTATTAAAGTTGTCATGGCAACTTCGACATAAATATTGTGACAACTTTGGTAGTTGCAAATTTGTCAAAAACCGAATCGCAACTTTTATGATGTTTTTTTAACTGAAACATAGTCATATGGATCTGGTCTCGAAGATCTCATGAGTGGTGAGAACGGATTGTCAATCAGGCGGTTTAAGCTACCGAACAATTTTAATCATGTACGAACACAAAACCCAAGAAACGTGCATATGCCTTATTGAATTTGATTGGTTACTTCTTGCATGCTATTAGGGAATTAGAAAATTGACTTCTACATAACACAATGTGCGTATAGTACGTGCAACGTGATGGATCGGATGGCAAGAACTGTGTCAGCATGCGAAAGAGATGGAGCGATCTTTCGTTTTTAATAATTTCCAAAAAGGTATGGGTTTCCTCGGCATGTTTATTGGATATTGACTTCAAAAATCAAGTGTTTGGCTTGAATCTAATCTTTGCTTGTTTGGTTTGAGATTTCAAATCAACTGGACCAACGCAGAGGATGTTGCATCAACAGAATAAATAGAATTATACGGCATGCATTTGACACAGTTAACATTAAATCTGCAAATGAACAGCGCACACATATATAGATGTTCGTGATCAATCAATTGGTCGATCGATCAGCAAAACTACACCTTAAAAGAATCTACGTGGAATTGGACGAACCTACTATCTACGAGAGTCTCCCACGTCCCTTTGCATTTCCGACGACGGGGTAATACTCGCGAAAGATGACAAGACAAGCCATAAACAAGTCCAGGCAACACCCATGCCTATGCCCCCCGCGACGACCACACCATGTCCAAGCTTGGTCCCAGGATAGTTGTTCTGGAAGAATATCACGAGGCTGATTGAGATGGCGAGTAACGCGATAGCAAAGAGGAGCAGCATGAGCATGCACGCGAACCCGACGAACTCGCTCGGCTCCGCCGCCACAAGCTCGTCTTCCTCCTTCTTGGGGCCAGGATTCTCGACGTCGGCCATCGGCGTCCTTCTTTTGCTAGGCTGACCCTCGATCGACGATCGAGCTAGTAGGCAGGTGCGTCGATGATGAGATGCGATCGTTGATAAAGAGAAGAGGTAGCCTGCGTCTATTTATCTGTTGCTTAACCGATTCTTTTGGGAACAGGTAACTAAATCGTGGGAGTTGTTACGGAGATCACGCGAGGGCAATGATCGCGGCTTTGCCCTGCTCTTCTACGTACTACTCCCATCCGTGCTCCAGCCGCTTAATTTTTATCCAGCGGCCGCGTAAGTTTCCGTAACAACTGGGGGAAACCCTGTTTCGTCCTAGATTTGATCGAACGGCCGCGTAAGTTTCCTGCCCTAGTGAATTCTCGAGAATCTCTGTTGCATTATTGTCTCGACTAGCACATATGGCCTTGAGTTGCAACCGATTTTTTAGTTCACTCAAAGTACAAAGCATTAGAAACATAATAAAAATTACATTGAGATTTCAAGATCACCCACAGAGTGCCGAGCGGGAATTATTTCAGGCTTCCTCGGCTGTTCCGGCGAACATACGGCCACGTAAGTTTCTTTCCCATCACTTGATCTGTACTTTGTTTATGTTGTGGTGGTCTTGTGGAGGTGGTGTTATCACCGTCGGTGGCGCTCGATTTGGCATTTAGGGCATCTCCAACACGGATCCTCAAACCACCCACAACCGTCCACTGTAGTCCGGACGTGTTTAGTCATCCAATGCGGTCCTGTATCAGTCTGTCAAACGGCCTGGATGCATTTTTTGTCATAAAACCGAGACAAGCATGGGGGTGGGCCCCCCCCCGGGGGGGGGCTGCTTATGTGGGAGTCAGGATAGCAGACACGTAGGACTCCGACACCCCCTGCCCACCCAAAATTCCTCCCAGACCCGCACCTCCATCCTCCCATTTTCATTCCTTCCCTTTTTCTCTCTTGCCTTTGCCGCCGCTATACCATCCCGACTGCCCCGCCACACCCTGCCGGAACTCGACAAGTCCGTCACCTCCAACGGTACAACTGGGCTCCGCGCCGCTTCTCCTGCAACCGCCGCACAGGTACCATCCGCTCCTATGATACTCACTATGCCCGACAACTGTTCGGTGAGATGCCCACACTAAATTTTTTTTGTCCCTTCTTGTTTGAAGCAAAGGATTCAGATATGGAATACATATACGGGCACTATGTTCAGTAGTCCGACGAGGAGGACTACATGGATGAGGCAGTGATGATGCAGGCGGTTCTTGCAGATGCGGAGCATGCCGAAGAGCATGTACGCAATTTCAATGGATCGATCAAGGGTCATTGAGTGCTCAACTGCAACAGGGCGCGCGGCTATTTGACGTTGATGGACGACTACTTTGCCCGTGATTTCCTCTTCCCTGGTAATTTTCGCCGGTGCTTTCGGATGCGCTAAAATGTTTTCGATCGTCTCTACCATGGCGTCTGGTCCTTTGATGACTACTTCATCTTGAAGAAGGACGGCATCGGAAGGATTGGGTTCTCTGGTTACCAGAAGTGCATGGCCGCACTGCGGATGCTTGCATATGACACAGCCGCTCATTCGTGGGATGAGTACCTACGGATGTTTGGGAGCACACGCGGAGATGCCATGGTCAGGTTTCCAACTGCCGTAGTCAAGGAGTTTGGACCTTAGTACCTGAGAGAACCAACTACCGCAGACACTGAGAGGATCTTAGCTATCTCAGAAGCAAAATGGTGGCCAGGTTTGCTCGGATATCTTGACTGCATGCATTGAAAATAGAAGAACTGCCCAAAAGCTTTACAACGGCAATATCAGGGCCTTATTAAGAAGCCCACCATTATTTTTGAAGCAGATGCATCATAGGATCTTTAGATTTGGCACGCTTTTTTTGGCATGCCCGAGTCTCACAATGATATCAATGTGTTGCAGCGATCAACTCGACCAACACAGAAGATATTGCATCAACAGAATAAATAAAATTATATGGCATGCATTTTTTTTTTGCGGGAAAAGAAGAAGCATTACATCGGAAACATTACAGAAAGGACCCCGACAAACACAAAATTACAGCACCGTCCCTCTGCAAGTTGACCACGTCGTCGACCCGCCGTTGCCGTCGGTGGCACGCCGTCGCCGCTGCCTCCCTTGAAGCCTTGGATCGGAGGCAGTCCCCAGGCGAGCGGGAAGTCGCCGAGCGCCGGTCCCGGAGGACCTACACCGTTGAGCGCCGCCGCGGACGATCCGATACGCCGCCTCTCCTTCTTCAAGATCTCGATCTGGAAGCTCCGCCGCCCTCGGAGCCGACCAAGGGGAAGACGCCCACGGCACCTCCGCGGAGATGCGAGGACGAAGGTGGCGGTGGATCGAAGTCGCAGTTCCGCAGAACGCCGACGCCGGAGAGGAGATCCACCACCTGCAAACAACAACCGCCGCGCCTCCACCTCCAGAACGCCGACGGCCTGAGTCCAAGGAGCTCCTACACTATGTACAGGACACGAGACGGGGACCCCCCGGCCTCCCGCCGCCGAAGCGGCCGGCGGAGGCCGAGGGATCCGGCAAAATTGCGCCGGCGAGGTGGAGTTCTTCGGGGGATTCACAAATCGCCTCCTCTTCACTGTAGACGGGGGAGGAGAGCGTCCAAGGTCACTACTCATATGGCATGCATTTGACACAGTTAAAATTAAATCTGCAAAGGAACAGCGCACACATAGCTAGATTGATGTTCGTGATCAACCACGAACGTTGGATAAATTAATTGGCCGATCGATCAGCAAACTATCACCTTAAAAAAAGATCAACGCGGAATTGGACGAACCTACTACTATCTACGAGTCTCCCACGTCCCTTTGCATTTCCTACGACGGGGTAGTACTCATGAAAGAAGACAAGCCAAGGTATAAGCAAGTCCAGCCAACAGCCATGCCTATGGCCCCCGCGACGGACGCACCATGGTCGAGCTTGGTCCCAGGAAAGTTGTTATGGAAGAATATCACGAGGCTGATTGAGATCACGAGTAACGCGACAGCAAAGACGAGCAGCATGAGCATACACGCGAACCCGATGAACTCGCTCGGCTCCGCCGCCACGAGCTCGTCGTCCTCCTTGGGGCCAGGATTCTCGATGTCGGCCATTGACCTCCTTCTTTTCCTAGGCTGACTCTCGATCGACGACGATGGCGTGGCGTCGATGATGTGGTGCGATCGTTGATACAGAAGACTAGGACCTCGTCCTAGGGTTCCATATATACTCACATGCGAAGAGTAGATATATATCCCTAACCGATTTACCATCTGTTTTTTTTTTAGGGCAAAGCATAGCTTTATTACTTAACGGTGCCGGGGCAGATCACCCGAGGCACAAACAGCCACATGGGCTGGTACATCTGACTCAAACTCCACATAGTGGTTCGCTGGGTACATACGGCCAACAATGGCCAATTCATGTGCGACTGAATTTGCACTACGGCGACACACCCCTACGACAAATCTAGAGAACCACATCTTCAATTGAAACTTGGTGTCCTCAATGATGGCTGCATACGGCGATGAGTCAACCTTCCGGAGATCCAGTGCTTCGGCCAGCAGTTGTGAGTCTGTTTCAAATTCAGGCTGAACTACTCCCAGGTCCGCTGCTAATGCAACTGCATGTGACATAGCAATCACTTCAGCTGCAAAGGGATCCCCGGCATTCTCCTGTCTGCCCGCCCGAGCAGCGACTAGAACACCTTCAGAGGTGCGGGCAACTACTCCCCAACCCACATGATTTTCACCAGGGATAAACGACCCATCCAGGTTGATTTTAAGCACTCCTTCCGCTGGTGGTTTCCACTTCTCAACAGAAATTGTTTTGGCCTTCGGAAGGTAGACTTGCATATATTCCAGGACGGAGCTACGGGCTCGACGAGCCACAACACCAGGGGCTAGCGGAATTTCTCCCTTCCTTAGCTTATTTCTATTGCTCCACCACATCCATCAGAAGGTGAACACATGCATGCGCTTTCCTTCCTCCAGACCCCATAGATAATCTAGCATTGCATGCTCGTCCGTGATGCGTTCCAGGTCCATTCTCTCTTTCTCCAATGCTAATTCTCTCCACACCTCCTTTGCCTTAATACATTTGACAAACAGGTGAGCACCATCCTCATCAGATTTGCCACAGAAAAAGCATTTTGTACTTTCCACTTTGAGTCCCCTTCGTTGCATATTGGTCAACAGCGCAAGTGAGTTGTGCTTGATTCTCCAGGCAAACATCTGAACATTCCTGGGACACGGCAACTTCCAAATACTCTTCCATGAGTTGTCATCACAGCTGTTTAGATTGCCCACCGCATGAGAGCTTGTTCCCACACCACCACTCGTGCGTACATTTTGCAGCTCAACATGCAGTTTATACGCACTTTTCACCGTGTGTTCTCCCTTGGGCTCAAACTGCCAAGCGATAAAATCCTGGACTCCATCCCTTAGGGGCATCTGCAGAATGTGACGCACATCGTCTGGCCAAAAAGTTTCCCTCACTAGCCTTTCATCCCACTGTCCAGTTGCCGGATCTACAAGCTCGTGCACATATTGGAACACGTAACTGGGAATGAGGAAGAAAAGGCGGGAGCTGTTACGGAAATCACGCGAGAGCAGCGATCACGGCTTTGCCCTGCTCTTCTACGTGCTACTCCCACCCTTGCTCCAGCCGTCTAAATTTTTTTCCAACTGCCGCGTACGTTTTTCCTGCCCTTGTGAATTCTTTACAAAAATAAAATGATAAAAACAAATGAAAACAAATAGCCCATGCATTTCCATCTTCTCTTGCCATACATGGCCAACCGCCGATCCCTTCAAATTTAGCTCCTCAAATGTCCATAGTCCTTATTTGTTATGTACGCCGCTATGTTCCTCACTTTATCTTTAAATTGTCTGGTCGTATACATGTGATTGAGGGGACGGAGAGAAAGAAAGAGAAAGAGTAAAAAAAAATATGGTTCGGGGTGAATGACGTCTTACGTGGAGAACTGACCTGGCGTGTCCGCGAACCCTCATACACTCCCCATATATGGTCTGACTATGAGAGTTTGTGGACTGACCGGACATATGGGGACAAAGTAGGGAGGTCCGGTTAGGCCACATTTTTCCTTGAACGATGCTACATACGCGACGTCATCTGACCGATTTATGCACGATGATATTAATCAAGCCGTTGGTGTGAGAAAGCAGCATCCAGACCATCGTCCGATTTTGCATCATGCATAAATCGGGCACGCACCTATAGTGCGTAAAGTAGTTTTGTTTTTCCATCTCTCTCCTATCCGGGCAGTGGCCGGGCCGTCTGCCCAGACGTTTAGGAGAATGTGAGGGGATTGACTGTAAATGATCTAAGGATCGAACCATGCTCCTATCATCTCTTCCCCTCGCACCCTCTATCAGAACTCTTCCCTTCAACTCTCGTGAGTGCACCCATCCTTTGTCCAACAGCAAGCGACAACGGCCCTGTGCAGCAACACCTCCCAGCATGGATGGCCGCCCCCCCCCCCCCCCCCCCCCCCCCCCCCCCCCCCCCCCCCCCCCCCCCCCCCCCCCCCCCCCCCCCCCCCCCCCCTTGCAGCACGGCAGCAAAGCATCCCGCCACTCCTAGCTTTGTCGCAGCGCACTTGCCATCATGCATGTCTCTAACAGACCATGGTTTTTCTTAAAATAGAAATTGATCGTTATTTTATTTTACATCACCATTGCATCAGCACCATATTGCATTAATTTGGATATTTTATTTTGTCATTTTATTAAACGGTGAATACGTAAATCTTTCTCGCGTTCAATTTTCTACCTCGAGACTCACCTCCAAACCTCTGACCATTTTGTGATGTTTGGGTCTACCTAAATTATTTCAAAATTCGAGCTCAAGCCTAGCAATCACTCGTAATTCAAAGCTCAATTATTGAATAAAAGGATTTATTTTCTAAATAGCAATTAAATGATCTCGAAATGAGTTGTTTCTTTTTGTATAACCTCATTATTGCATATAAATGCTATCTTTAAAATTTTATGTCAATCAGAGCTCGTTTGATGCCCCAATGATTAAATATGAGGGCATTATAGCAGGTTAATTAATAAATCAATTTGCATATAAAATTGCTAACAAGCTAGTCCTTCCCTCTCATCTAACCTAGCCCCACTTATCCCGTGGCTATATAAGGCGCCCCCTCTTCATTTTAGGCCAAAATCTAAAATTTAGGAGACAAACCCTCCCCCTACCTAAAACCTGCCGCTACCCTAGTCTCCCCTCGGATTTAGCAACTCCTACTCTCAAAACCCTAGTATGATCACCGCCCTAAGATCTAAGCCATCCAGATCAACATCTGACGTTCAGCATGCCCCACAGCAGTCAGCACCCCCGCAGGCCCATGCATCCCGCCGCAAGCCCGTGAAGCCGATCGTGAGCTCGGAGCCACTGCTCGTGCCTGACCAAGAGGAGACGCGCCTCCTCGCCACAAGCACCCTAGCCGCACCTCGCATATGCCTCGACGCCGCCATGCTCCATTGAGCCGCCCGACACTGGCAAGACCCTGCGCACCCGCCGCGCCTCTTCTTTCCTTCTCCTTCCTTCATCTTCCCTTCCTCATTCTCTTTTCTCTCTGCAGATCGCCATGGCCACCGCCCACTCGACCTTCGCAACAGCGGGATTTGTGAATATTATTTAATTTGGGAACTTTTTTTGAATACGTGTGAACGTTTCTTCAAATTCACAACATTTGTTTTTGTATTCATGATTTTTTTGAAATTATAAATTAAATTGACCAAACAAAATATGAATTGAGAAAAGAAAGAAAAATGGCGTGCGCCATCTCACTGGGCCCGGTCCATCTCATGTTGGAGACGCGGGCTGCGCGCCCGTATGGCTCGCAACAAGCCATAGGCATCAGCGCGCCCTTACCAATTCATATTCGGCGCCTGCTGCGCCACGTATAGGCAAATTGGAAAAAGGCGCACACCCCCAGCGTGTACAAAGGTTTCCTAAGTGGGTCGGCCCATCAACGTAAAAGACTTATAAATCAGTTTTGTTATTTCCTACATTTTTTTGTGTGGAACTTTCCAGCGGTTTTTGTTCAGCTTTTTTTATTTTGTTTCCTTTTTATTTTTCGGTTGTCTCTTTATCTTTTTTTTCTTTTTTCTTTTTCCTATTTTTTGTATTTTCATTACCTGTCAAAACTTCTCTCAAACTCAAGATCTATTTCCCAATTCATGAACTCCTTTAAATTTGAGTTTTCTTCAAATCTGTTATTTTTTTAAAAATTAAAGTACTTTTTTAAAAATGAACTTTTTTAAATAGGCAAAAAATATCCTTTTTTGAATTTGAGACCTTTTTTTTTAACCGGTGAACTTTTTCATATAAGTGATTTTTTTAAAATTCGTGAACATTTTTGTATGTTTTTTCAGCTTATTTCAATTTCATGAACTTTTTCAAATGTGTGACATACCTCAAATTCATAAACTTTTCCTCAGATTTGCAAAGTGTTTCAAAATTTGTGAACTTTTTCAAAGTAGTGAAAATTTTCCAAATTCATGAACTCAAGATTTTTTTTCAAATTGATGAATGTTTTTCAGATTCACAAACTTTTTTCAAATTCATGGATACTCTTAAACTTTGCCAACATTTTTTAGATTTGTGAATTTCTGTCAACTACTTTGTAGAAGTCAATGGTCCATAGCCTAGTTAGAGGCCAGTGGTCCGCCATGCTCCATTGAGTCGTCCGACGCTGGCGAGACCCTGCGCACCCGTCGCAGCTCTTCTTTCCTTCTCCTTCCTTCGTCTTCCCTCCCCCATTCTCTTTTCTCTCTGCAGATCGCCATGTCGCCGCCCACTCGACCTTCGCAACCACGGGAGATATGTGCGAACATTGTTTGAATACGTGTGAACTTTTCTTCAAATTCAGAACATTTTGTTTTTATATTCGTGATTTTTTTCAAATATAAATAAAACCGACCAAACAAAAAATGAAATGAGAAAAACAAAAACAATGACGTGCACCATCTTGCGGGGCCCGGTCCATCTCAGGTTGGAGACGCGGGCGACGCATGCGTTCCGCTCGCAGCAAGCGATACAGATCAGCCCATGCCAATTCCTATTCGGTGCCCACTACGCCACTTACACGCAAATTGGTAAAAGGCGCACTCCACCAGCGTGTGTACACAGGTTTCCTAGGTCGGTCGGCCCATCAGCGTAATAGTTTTATAAATCAGTTATGTTCCTTTCTACGAAATCACTAGTTGAGGAGTACTCGTTGCAAAGATCACTCAAACCTTCCCAGATTGCGACAAGTGGCGCGTTGCATGTGCGCCACTTGTCGCAACCTGGGAGTTTTCCCTTTTTTCGTATATCCGTTTATTAAAAATGTTTTATCTCTTAAACCGTGCATCCAAATCTCGAACCGCTTTCACCGTTAGATTCCTCGCATCAAGATCTTCAAAACTACATCCCATGTTGATAGGTTTTGACGAACTTTTTATTCAAAAAAAAGGACGAAAAAACCAAACTTTTTTTTTCACAAAATCACAACCGTGCCTCTCGCGGAAGCAAAACCGTGACTCTCGCAGAAGAAAAAAAAAAGAAAAAAATGCGTTTTTTTTGTTTCCGAGGAGGCACGGCCGTGACTCTCGCGAAAGCACAACCGTGCCTCTCGCGGAAGCAAAACCGTGACTCTCGCGAAAGGAAAAAAAACAGAAAATGCGTTATTTTTCGTTTCCGAGAGGCACGGCCGTGCTCGCGAAAGCACAACCGTGCCTCTCGCGGAAGCAAAACCGTGACTCTCGCGAAAGAAAAAAAAACAGAAAACACGCTTTTTTTCGTTTCCGAGAGGCACTGCCGTGACTCTCGCTAAAGTACAACCGTGGATCTCGTGGAAGCAAAACCGTGACTCTCGCGAAAAGAAAAAAACAGAAAATTCGGTTTTTTTTATTTCCGAGAGGCACGGCCGTGACTCTCGCGAAAGCAAAACCGTGCCTCTCGCGGAAGAAAAAAAAGAAAACATGTTTTTTTGCGCAAAAAAAATTGAACTTTTTTTTTATCGAAAAGCTAAGGAAGACCGGTGGAAAACCGAAAAAACCGTTTAAAAAGCCGAAAACGCGTGCGGAAAAATAAAAAAATAAAATCCGAAGGGAGCGCCCAGAGCGCGACATGTGGCGAATGGCTGAGAGCGCGCCAAGTGGCGCTGATCGTTGCGAGGCTCCCGAAGGAGCGCTCGTTAACTAGTTGCTCTCTCCTTTCTACCATTCTTGTGTGGGGTTTTCTAGCGGTTTTTGGTCGGCCTTTTTGTTTCTTTTCTTTTTCTTTGTCGATTGTCTCTTTTATATTTTAATTTTTCCTTATTTTTGTATTTTTATTATCTCTCAAACTCATGATCTTTTCCTCAATTCATGAACTTCTTCAAAGTTGCGATTTTTTTTCAAATCCATGATTTAAAAAAAAGAATTTTTTTATAAAAACTTGTGAACTTCTTTTAAATCTGCATTTTTCTTTTCTTTTTGAATACTTGAACTTTTTCGAATTTGAGACATTTTTTCCAAATCTGTGAACTTCTTTCAAATATGTTTTTTTTCTAAATTCATACACTTTTTTTGGGTTTACGAAATTTCATGAACTTTTTCAAATTGGTGAATTTTTTTTCATATTTGCGCGTTTTCCAAAATTTCGGAGCTTTTTCAAAGTAGTGAACTTTTCCGAAATTCATGAACTCAAGATTTTTTTTAAAACTGATGAATGTTTTTCAAATTCACATTTTTTTCAAATTCATGGAAATTTTTAAACTTTGCAAAAAAAAATTAGATTTGTGATTTTTGTCAACTATTTTGTTAAAACCAATGGTCAATAGCCTAGTCAATGGTTATGGTCCCGGTCAACGGCCAATGGTCATGTTGAACCAGCAACCAGCGACCTGGATTGAGCGACTCAAACAATGTGGGATCAAAACGCCTTTTTTAGCGAAGGACTCACTTTCTAAACTCATATGTTTTCATGAGTGAGGCAATCAGTACTGGGGCGCGGCTGTGCAGGTGCTGGTAGGACGAAGCAGGACTTGGAGCACCGTGTATAGGACCTGTCACCAAATCGCCATGACAAGAAGGACCAGCACCCTGGAGCTGCAGTCATCCTCGTTGAATCCTCGAATCGATCTGAAGAATCTGACACTAAATCTCGTCATTGCGTACGCACGGTGAGAAACCCTAACCTCGCCGCCCCGAGGAGTTGGCAAGAATTTACGCCGGAGCTCCATCTAATCTGCCCCGACAGAAGAACTTGAGGAGGTTCGGAGCCTGGAAGATTTGCTCGAAGAAGAAGTATCACCATCTGTCCGAGCGTCGCTCCTGCGAGGATTAAAACCCTACCTATCTACTAGCCGGAGTCAAGGCAGAAGGATTCCCCTCCCCGCCATCGGCTGCTGGAGCGGCAAGCGGAGTGGAGGCGAATCCACGGAGTCACCGGCAGAGATCAATGGGAAGAAGATATTTCCCTAGTCGTCTTGCAAGAGTGGAGACAGGTGTCTCGAAATGTTTATATTTTGACTGTGCATGACAACAGGTATCCAGTTTACGTTTATCTTGAAAAAGGTTAATGTAATAGACTAATACTGCAGATTTGCCAGGGTTTTTTTTTCGAAAATAGAGAGTTGTACTAATTAAAAGAGGAAACATTGTTCTTACAATCTTGCAAGGCCGCGCGCAACACGCAGGTTGACACTGTCTCTTGCATAACACCACCAGGCAACTCTCTACGCCCAAACTGGGCAGGACTATGGGCTAAACTATTGACTCTTCTATCTACTTTACGAACTTTAATTTCTCTGCTTCCTAGTTTGATGGCTTGAAATCCCCTCACAATCCCGTCGATTTCCAATCTATCCATACATGAGCGGTCGAGTCTCTTTGCCACCACGCTGATGTCCGTCTCAATAACTAAAGGTAGGTTCGTACCCGACATCGCTTTTCCTAATCCTTCTAGAAAAGCAATAGCTTCTGCAAAATTTGCTCCTTTGCATCGCGGAATATAGTCCCAGGCCGATAAGATAATTCTCCCGTCAGATTTGCCAGGTTTATTCATATATTCAACATGATCTAGAGTCAGATGTCGTGTTCGAGACCGTACTAAAAATAAATACTATGCCACTCATTTCATGATTAGATGAGTGTGTGGAGAAGAAAAGAAAACAAAGGTTCATGCGAAGAACTGTGATGCCTACCAGGACACTGACTACAAACGAACTGCGATGGCGGCACTTTGTTTTACTCGGTTTGGGATTCCGATCAATCACGTCGATTACCCTGGAGTCCCTCTCATTTTCCATCCGTGATGAAAATGGAGAGCCTTGCAAAAACACTCCATTGGAGGCGCCGCTCGCCGTCACACTCCTGGCTTGACGAAACCACACGTGGAAGATTACTTAATTTCCACTAGGCCGATGGATGTTTAAATGTGGTTAAATCGGTTGTGTGCTAGTGTCTACCTACCTTCTACTTCCGTATCTTGAGCTCCATCTGCCATTTCTCAATCAGTTGGACAGTGACACGCACGCACACAACAATGCATTGCCTTTGAAAAACAACGCATTGCCATTGAAAAAGGATTAAATGGGCAAAACAATGTAAAAAGCATGCAAGTCAAAGGCCCAAGAAGAGTTGGGGATGCTCGGTCATGGGTGCAAATTGATGCTCCACCGCTCCCGCTCGGTTGCTCCCACCGTGCACAAGTTAATTTGCGTCCTTGTCTAAAAAAAAGAAGTTAATATGCGTCCATGCAAACCATTTCACCTCATCCATGGGTGCAAATTGGTGCTCAACCATTGGCGTACAACATATATATTCCGTTTCACCTGGCCACGGTAACACGCACACACCCTTTGCACCCGTCGCGAGCAGTTCCAGTTCGTCTGCACAGTTGACCGTGACGTCGGACGGCTGCCTGCGGCGGGGGGCCCTGAACCGAGCCGAACCAGCCAACGACGCGCGCGCACCGGACGAGGGAGGGCCCCGGCCGGAAGGAACCAAAAGCCAACGGATCGGAACGGCCGTTTCCCCGTGCGTGACGATCGGTCGACACGCCAACGCCAGAGCCCAAAAGCTCCGGGATGAATGCAAACAAATAGAGCCCACGCCGACCAGAGGCACGTCGCGGTCGCGCCATCGCCACGGCGCCCTCCACTCTCCTCTCCTGGATGGGCGGATGGGTGGGTGGATGGTCCTACGGGTATCTATCTCCGGCGCGCCCCGGCTCCCAAGGCTCGGCCGACTAGGTCGGGACCGGCGGCAGGCACGGACTCCTTCCTGCCGTGACGGAGACACGGGCGGGAAGGGACACGGGTCGACGGCACACACGAACGGATGGATAGACGTACCGACTAGTTGCCGGTTGGGGCGCGCACGCCGCGTCGCGTTGCCTCGCGGCATCGGCGCTCCATTGGCGCGGCTCTCCTCTCCCGCTCCAGGCTTGGATCATCGGTTGGTGCGAAGCATCACTTTTTTTTTTAGCATATGGTGCCAAGCATCACATTGGCGACAAGTGCAGGTCGTGTGTGCGAGACGTCGAAGGGTTAGCATATCGTTGCCAACTCTGCTGCATTCAGTAACTTCTTTAGCGTTGAGTCCACGTTAAGCTGCTTTACTTTTTTTTTTTATATAAAAGAAGGGCTTCCCCCGTCCGATTTTCATTAAGAAGAACCATGATGTTCGAAACTACAAAGAAAAAGAAAAAACAACTGACTAATCCCAGCTCCAGCAAATCCCAGGAGGGAAATGTTTTAGAACTAGGCGATACGACCAAACCGAGCAAGCTACTACATCAGACTTTGTTTTAAAATCATACATTCATCCAAGCTAAGGGCCTCAAACTCCAAAAGAAAAAACCACTAGAAGGTATGTAGCCAAATGCAGGCTGTTAGCCAAAGCGGGGAGGAGCTTGTTTCATTGCAGTCGAACCACATTGATTCTCCACCCTTGCGAGGCTGCGTAGACCTCACTTGCTACTCGTTCTAGTAGTCTTGCCCCCAGCTCCAGCGCCTTTCTTCGTTGCTCCTTTATCTGCAAAATAGACCAATCCACCATCCAATGGTTCATCATTTTGATCAGAGTCATAGGATCAGAAATTCTTTTTTTTATCAAAGATAATCCCATTTCTAGATTTCCACAAAGCCCAAAATAATGTAGAGATCCCCACTAGAACCAGTTTCTTATCACTTGTCCTAAATATATCTAGCCACTCTCCAAAGCATTCTTGGACTGACGAAGGTGCTTTACTCAGCCCAAATGAACATTTGACTAAGCTCCATACCACAGAAGCAGCCGAACATGTGAAAAATAAATGATCAACTGATTCATCCTTTCCACAAAACACACAATTACTTTCCCCTTTCCACCCTCTCTTTAATAAGGAGTCTCTAGTGAGTATATTTTTCCTATTGACTAACCACAGGAAAACTTTAATTTTAGCTGGGACCTTGATCCTCCACAAAAAAAATTGTGGAAATTTAAGATCAAAAGCCACCAGCCGTCTGTAGAGAGATTTAACTGAAAATTTTCTATCAGCCGTAAGGGACCAAGTTATCTTATATTTTCCCTCTTTCATTTCAATCTCCTCACATCTACTTTTCAAGCTATTCCATAAGCCCAAATTGTCTCCATAAAGTGTTCTTCTAAACCTAAACCCTTGCCATCCTTTTTGAATGGCTTCAGCCGCAGTTATGTTATGATCAAAACAAAGGTCATAAAGTCTAGGATAACCTTCTTTCAAAGTTTTGTCATCCACCCAAATGTCTTCCCAGAATCCGGTGTTTGTCCCATCCCCCAGCCTTTTCTTCACAAATCTATAAAAAAAATCTTTGATCTTCATCAAACTGGACCAAAAATGGGAATCCCCAGGTTTTTTTGTGGCCCTGGAGAGACAACAATCTCCTCCATACTTCCTGTGAATTATATCTTGCCACAGCCCTTCCTCTGTTTCCATTTTCCAAAACCATTTAGCCATTAAGAAAATGTTCATTAATTCTAGATTTAGAATCCCTAAGCCACCTACCTCCTTAGGTAGACAACAAGTTTTCCAATTAACTAAGTGATATTTCTTAATATCATCATCTACTTGTCACACTAACCTAGCCCTGTAGAAGTCTACTTTCTTAATCACCCCTTTAGGTATAGGGTAAAAAGACATCATAAAGAGGGGTATGTTAGTGAGGCAAGCCTGAACTAAAGTAATTCTCCCTGCAATAGAGCCCAACAGTTTACCTTGTTAGCAACCACATCTTTTCTCAATCTTCTCAGTCACATAATTCCAGTGAAAATTTCTAAGTCTGGAATCAGAAACTGGCAGTATCACCCCCATCTTACAAGTAAGGATTTCCTGATATAAATCATGTTTCTCTTTAGCCTTCCCAAAGAGCATGAGTTCACTTTTATGAAATTAATTTTGAGGCCAGACATTTGTTCAAATGCTCCCAGGATAAATTTTAGATTTTGGACACTTTCAACATCATTCTTGATCAGGAAGATTGTGTCATCTGCATATTGCAACATGTTGACCCCTTTATTATTTCCATCTCCCAAGACACCCTTTAACCAAATCATGTTCTAAAGCATTATTCATAGGAATAGCCAAAGCATCAGTAGCTAAGTCAAATAAAAGGGGAGACATAGCATCCCCCTGTCTGAGCCCTTTATGAGTTCTAAAATATGGTCCAATTTCATCATTTACCTTCACCCCAACATTCCCCCCTCTCATAGTTTCCATAACCCCATCACACCACCTATCAGGAAAGCCTTTGGCCCTTACCATCTGTATCACAACGGGTCATTTGATTTTGTCATATGCTTTCTCAAAATCCACTTCAAAAATTAGTGCATCTTGCTTCCTAGTGTGAAAAGTGTTTAGAGCTTCATGTAAAATCACCACTCCCTCCATTATGTATCTTTCCTTGATAAATGTAGTTTGGGTTTTAGATATGACAGGGGACACACATTGTGTCAATCTGTTCATCAACACTTTTATGATAATTTTAAAGCTAACATTCAACAAACAAATTGGTCTGAACTTCTGGATTTGTTTGGCATCAGCAGTTTTTGGGACTAATGTAATTATGCCATAATTGAGTCTAGAAATATCAAATTTTCCCTTGGCAAATTCTTCTAGTAGGGCTTTAAGGTCCCACTTGACGAGATCCCAGAACTCCTGATAAAAATCAGCAGGGAATCCATCTGGTCCAGGACAATTATTTTTCTTCATCCCAAAAACCACCTCTTTAATTTCATCTAAAGAAAAGGGTGCCATCAATTTTTCCCTCTCCTCCTCATTGATTTTTTTATTCTAGATCCCTCATCGAAATCTGTGTTTCTTCAGGATGCCCAAACAGTTCTTTATAAAAGTTTGTAACATATTCCATAAGGTTCTCTTCTCCTTCTATCACCCCTTCTTCTTGATCTAGGGAAATAATTCTATTTTTCCTTCTTCTTCCATTCTCCTTTGCATGATAATATCTAGTATTCCCATCTCCATCTGTAATTTCCTTATCTTTATATCTTTGAAGCCATTTTATCTCCTCTTGAATCATCACTCTTTTTAGCTGATCTCTTAGTTCTTTTTGCTATGTTCTATCAGTAGCAGTTATTCCCATACTGTCAATTTTTTACCAATCTCATCTAACTTCTTAATAATATCTATTTTGATCTTTCTGTACCAAGCATCCACATTTCTATTCCATCCCTTAGCTTTCTCTCTCAAATTTCTTAGTCTAAGTTGCCATCTTTCTAATATTTCCCCATAATATCTTCCATTCCAGGTTTTATATACCAATTCTTTAAACCCCTCTCTCAAAGCCCAAGCATTTTCATATCTGAAAATGTATTTATCGGTTTGTCCCTCCCTTGTATCTAGGAACAATAGGGTATGTGATGGAAATATGCCCTAGAGGCAATAATAAAATGGTTATTATTATATTTCCTAAATCATGATAAAGGTTTATTATTCATGCTAGAATTGTATTCACCGAAAACTTAAATACATGTGTGGATACATAAACAAACACCGTGTCCCTAGTGAGCCTCTACTAGACTATCTCGTTGATCAAAGATGGTTAAGGTTTCCTAACCATAGACATGAGTTGTCATTTGATAATGGGATCACATCATTAGGAGAATGATGTGATGGACAAGACCCAACCGTTAGCATAGCATATGATCGTTCAGTTTATTGCTACTGCTTTCTTAATGTCAAATACATGTTTCTTCGACCATGAGATCATGCAACTCCTGGATACCGAAGGACTACCTTGTGTGCTATCAAACGTCACAATGTAACTGGGTGATCATAAAGATGCTCTACAGGTATCTCCGAAGGTGTCTGTTGAGTTGGCGTGAATCAAGATTGGGATTTATCACTCCGTATATCGGAGACGTATCTCTGGGCCCTCTCGGTAATACACATCACAAGAAGCTTGCAGGCAAAGTGACTAAGGAGTTAGTTACAAGATGATGTATTACGAAACAAGTAAAGAGACTTGCCGGTAACAAGATTGAACTAGGTATAGAGATACCGACAATCGAATGTCGGGCAAATAACATAAGGACAGATAAAGGGAATTACGTATGTTGTCATAAAGGTTCAATCGATAAAAGATCTTTGTGGAATATGTAGGAATCAATATGGCATCCAGGTCCCGCTATTGGTTATTGACCGGAGAGGTGTCTCGGTCATGACTACATAATTCCCGAATCCGCAGGGTCGCACGCTTAACGTTCATTGACGTTAGAGTGGTATTGGGATATTTGATGAGTGGTAACCAAATGTTGTTTGGAGTCCTGGATGAGATCCCGGACGTGACGAGGAGTCTCAGAATGGTCGATAGGTAAAGATTTATATATGGAAAGTCATATTTTGGGTTCCGAAAAAAGGTGCAGTTTTTTCGCTATTGTACCGGGAAGCTTCCAGAAGGTTCCAGAGGATTCCGAAGGGGTCCGGAAGTCCACAAGTGGGTCCACCATGACCCAAGGGCTAGCATGGGCTGCGGGAAGGCGCCCTGGCCTTATTGGGGTAGGCGCACCAAGTCCTCAAAAGCCCAGGTGGCTAGGCAAGGCAAAAAAGGAAGGAGTCCTAGTAGGAATAGGATTGGACATGGAGTCCAAGTCCTCTCCCCCTTAGCTGCGCCCTAGGGCTTGGAGGGGCTGTTTCCCATGCCCCTCCACCTATATATAGAGGGGAGGGGCGCCCCAAGAGGACACACCAAGCCCTTGGCGCTCCTCTCTCTCCCGTTACTCCATAGTTCCACCGCCTCGTCCCGGCGATGCTTAGCGAAGCGCTGTCGGTGCTCCACCACCACCATCACCACCACGCCATCTTGTTGATTGCGATCCCATCTAATTCTCCTCTCCCACTTGCAGGATCAATAAGGAGGAGATGTCATTGAGCCGCACGTGTGCTAAAATCGGAGGTGCCGTCCATTCGGCACTAGATCGGTTGGATCGTGATCGGATCACGAAGAAGTTCGACTACATCAACCACGTTAATAACGTTTCAGCTTACAGTCTACGAGGGTACGTAGACACACTCTCCCCTCTCGTTGCTATGCATCTCCTTGATAGATCTTGCGTGTGCGTATAATTTTTTTTGTTTTCCATGCAACGTTTCCCAACAGTGGCATCCGAGCCAGGTCTATGCGTAGATGATATGCACGAGTAGAACACAAAGGAGTTGTGGGCGGTGATGCTCATACTGCTTACCACCAATGTCTTATTTTGATTCAGCGGTATTGTGGGATGAAGCGGTCCGGACCAACCTTACATGTCCACGCACATGAGACCGGTTCCACCGACTGACATGCAACGTGTTTTGCATAAAGGTGGCTGGCGGGTGTCTGTTTCTCCTACTTTAGTTGAATCGAATTTGACTATGGTTGGTCCTCGAAGAAGGTTAAAATAGAAAACTTGATAATCACCGTTGTGGTTTTTGCGTAGGTAAGAACAGTTCTTACTAGTTGCCCATAGCAGTCACGTAAAACTTACAACAGCAAAGTAGATGACTCTTATTTTTCTTCATCCTTAAAAACCACCTCTTTAATTTCATCAAAAGAAAAGGGTGCCATCAATTTTTCCCTGTCCTCCTCATTGATTTTTTTATTCTAGATCCCTCATCAAAATCTGTGTTTCTTTAGGATGCCCAAACAGTTCTCTATAAAAGTTTGTAATATATTCCATAAGGTTCTCTTCTCCTTCTATCCCCCCCCCCCCCCCCCCCCCCCCCCCCCCCCCCCCCCCCCCCCCCCCCCCCCCCCCCCCCCCCCCCCCCCCCCCCCATGAATAATAAACCTTTATCATGATTTAGGAAATATAATAATAACCATTTTATTATTGCCTCTAGGCCATATTTCCATCACATACCCTATTGTTCCTAGATACAGGGGAGGGACAAACTGATAAATACATTTTCAGATATGAAAATGCTTGGGCTTTGAGAGAGGGGTTTAAAGAATTGGTATATAAAACTTGGAACGGAAGATATTATGGGGAAATATTGGAAAGATGGCAACTTAGACTAAGAAATTTGAGAAAGAAAGTCAAGGGATGGAATAGAAATGTGGATGCTTGGTACAGAAAGATCAAAATAGATATTATTAAGAAGTTAGATGAGATTGGTAAAAAATTGAGATTATGGGAATAACTGCTACTGATAGAACAGAGCAAAAAGAATTAAGAGATCAGCTAAAAAGTGTGATGATTCAAGAGGAGATAAAATGGCTTCAAAGATATAAAGATAAGGAATTTACAGATGGAGATGGGAATACTAGGTATTACCATGCAAAGGAGAACGGAAGAAGAAGGAAAAATAGGATTATTTCCCTAGATCAAGAAGAAGGGGTGATAGAAGGAGAAGAGAACCTTATGGAATATATTACAAACTTTTATAGAGAACTGTTTGGGCATCCTGAAGAAACACAGATTTCGATGAGGGATCTAGAATAAAAAAATCAATGAGGAGGAGAGAGAAAATTGATGGCACCCTTTTCTTTTGATGAAATTAAAGAGGTGGTTTTTGGGATGTAGAAAAATATGAGTCCTCTACTTTGTTGTTGTAAGTTCTACGTGACTGCTATGGGCAACTAGTAAGAACTGTTCTTACCTACGCAAAAACCACAACGGTGATTATCAAGTTTTCTATTTTAACCTTCTTCGAGGACCGATCGTAGTCAAATTCGATTCAACTAAAATAGGAGAAACAGACACCCGCCAGCCACCTTTATGCAAAACAAGTTGCATGTCAGTCGGTGGAACCGGTCTCATGTGCGTGGACATGTAAGGTTGGTCCGGACCGCTTCATCCCACAATACCGCTGAATCAAAATAAGACGTTTGTGGTAAGCAGTATGAGCATCACCGCCCACAACTCCTTTGTGTTCTACTTGTGCATATCATCTACGCATAGACCTGGCTCGGATGCCACTGTTGGGAAACGTTGCATGGAAAACCAAAAAAATTCTACGCACACGCAAGATCTATGAAGAAGATGCATATCAACGAGAGGGGAGAGTGTGTCTACATACCCTTGTAGACCGTAAGCAGAAACGTTTAGTAACACGGTTGATGTAGTCGAACTTCTTCGTGATCCGATCACGATCCAACCGATCTAGTGCCGAACGGACGGCACCTCTGATTTTAGCACACGTGTGGCTCGAAGACGTCTCCTCCTTATTGATCCAGCAAGTGGGAGAGGAGAATTAGATGGGATCACAACCAACAAGACGGCGTGGTGGTGATGGTGGTGGTGGAGCACCGACAACGTTCGCTAAGCGTCGCCGGGACGAGGCGGTGGAACTATGGAGTAACGGGAGAGAGAGGGGCACCAAGGGCTTGATGTGTCCTCTTGGGGCGCCCCCTCCCCTCTATATATAGGTGGAGGGGCATGGGAAACAGCCCCTCCAAGCCCTAGGGCGCAGCTAAGGGGGAGAGGACTTGGACTCCATGTCCAATCCTATTCCTACTAGGACTCCTTCCTTTTTTGCCTTGCCTAGCCACCTGGGCTTTTGAGGACTTGGTGCGCCTAGCCCAATAAGGCCAGGGCGCATTCCCGTAGCCCATGCTAGCCCTTGGGTCATGGTGGACCCACTTGTGGACTTCCGGACCCCTCCGGAATCCTCCGGAACCTTCTGGAAGCTTCCCGGTACAATACCGAAAAAACGGCACCTTTTTCCGGAACCGAAAATGTGACTTTCCATATATAAATCTTTACCTCTCGACCATTTCAAGATGCCTCATCACGTCCGAGATCTCATCCGGGACTCCGAACAACATTTGGTTACCACTCATCAAATATCCCAACACTACTCTAGCGTCAACGAACGTTAAGCGTGCAACCCTGCGGGTTCGGGAATAATGTAGTCATGACCGAGACACCTCTCCGGTCAATAACCAATAGCGGGACCTGGATGCCATATTGATTCCTACATAATCCATGAAGATCTTTTATCGGTTGAACCTTTATGACAACATACGTAATTCCCTTTATCTGTCGGTATGTTATTTGCCCGAGATTCGATCGTCGGTATCTCTATACCTAGTTCAGTCTTGTTACCGACAAGTCTCTTTACTCGTTCCGTAATACATCATCTTGTAACTAACTCCTTAGTCACTTTGCCTGCAAGCTTCTTATGATGTGTATTACTGAGAGGGCCTAGAGATACGTCTCCGATATACGGAGTGACAAATCCCAATCTTGATTCACGCCAACTCAACAGACACCTTCAGAGATACCTATAAAACATCATTATGATCACCCAGTTATGTTGTGACGTTTGATAGCACACAAGGTAGTCCTCCGGTATCCAGGAGTTGCATGATCTCATGGTCGAAGAAACATGTATTTGACATTAAGAAAGCAGTAGCAATAAACTGAACGATCATATGCTATGCTAACGGTTGGGTCTTGTCCATCACATCATTCTCCTAATGATGTGATCCCGTTATCAAATGACTACTCATGTCTATGGTTAGAAAACCTTAACCATCTTTGATCAATGAGCTAGTCTAGTAGAGGCTCACTAGGGACACGGTGTTTGTTTATGTATCCACACATGTATTTAAGTTTCCGGTGAATACAATTCTAGCATGAATAATAAACCTTTATCATGATTTAGGAAATATAATAATAACCATTTTATTATTGCCTCTAGGGCATATTTCCATCACATACCCTATTGTTCCTATGTACAGGGGAGGGACAAACTGATAAATACATTTTCAGATATGAAAATGCGTGGGCTTTGAGAGAGGGGTTTAAAGAATTGGTATATAAATCCTGGAACAGAAGATATTATGGGGAAATATTAGAAAGATGGCAACTTAGACTAAGAAATTTGAGAAAGAAAGCCAAGGGATGGAATAGAAATGTGGATGCTTGGTACAGAAAGATCAAAATAGATATTATTAAGAAGTTAGTTGAGATTGGTAAAAAATTGAGATTATGGGAATAACTGCTACTGACAGAACAGAGCAAAAAAAACTAAGAGATCAGCTAAAAGATTGATGATTCAAGAGGAGATAAAATGGCTTCAAAGATATAAAGATAAGGAAATTACAGATGGAGATGGGAATACTAGGTGTTATCACGCAAAGGAGAATGGAAGAAGAAGGAAAAATTGGATTATTTCCCTAGATCAAGAAGAAGGGGTGATAGAAGGAGAAGAGAACCTTATGGAATATATTACGAACTTTTATAGAGAACTGTTTGGGCATCCTGAAGAAACACAGATTTCGATGAGGGATCTAGAATAAAAAAAACCAGTGAGGCGGAGAGGGAAAAATTGATGGCACCCTTTTCTTTAGATGAAATTAAAGAGGTGGTTTTTGGGATGAAGAAAAATAAGAGTCCTCTACTTTGTTGTTGTAAGTTTTACGTGACTGCTCTGGGCAACTAGTAAGAACTGTTCTTACCTACGCAAAAACCACAACGGTGATTATCAAGTTTTCTATTTTAACCTTCTTCGAGGACCGGCCATAGTCAAATTCGATTCAACTAAAGTAGGATAAACAAACACCCACCAGCCACCTTTATGCAAAACAAGTTGCATGTCAGTCGGTGGAACCGGTCTCATGTGCGTGGACATGTAAGGTTGGTCCGGACCGCTTCATCCCACAATACCGACGAATCAAAATAAGACGTTGGTGGTAAGCAGTATGAGCATCACCGCCCACAACTCCTTTGTGTTCTACTCGTGCATATCATCTACGAATAGACCTGGCTCGGATGCCACTGTTGGGAAACATTGCATGAAAAACAAAAAAAAATTCTATGCACACGCAAGATATATCAAGGAGATGCATAGCAATGAGAGGGGAGCGTGTGTCTACGTACCCTCGTAGACCGTAAGCGGAAACGTTTAGTAACGCGGTTGATGTAGTCGAACTTCTTCGCGATCCGATCATGATCCAACCGATCTAGTGCCGAACGGACGGCAGCTCCGATTTTAGCACACGTGCGGCTCAATGACGTCTCCTCCTTATTGATCCAGCAAGTGGGAGAGGAGAATTAGATGGGATCACAACCAACAAGACGGCGTGGTGGTGATGGTGGTGGTGGAGCACCGACAGCGCTTCGCTAAGCGTCGCCGAGACGAGGCGGTGGAACTATGGAGTAACGGGAGAGAGAGAGGGGCAGCTAGGGCTTGGTGTGTCCTCTTGGGGTGCCCCCTCCCCTCTATATATAGGTGGAGGGGCGTGGGAAACAGCCCCTCCAAGCCCTAGGACGCACCTAAGGGGGAGAGGACATGGACTCCATGTCCAATCCTATTCCTACTAGGACTCCTTCCTTTTTTGCCTTCCCTAGCCACCTGGGCTTTTGAGGACTTGGTGCGCCTAGCCCAATAAGGCCAGGGCAACTTCCCACAGCCCATGCTAGCCCTTGGGTCATGGTGGACCCAATTGTGGACTTCCGGACCCCTCTGAAATCCTTCGAAACCTTCTGGAAGCTTCCCGGTACAATACCGAAAAAATTGCACCTTTTTCCGGAACCCAAAATATGACTTCCCATATATAAATCTTTACCTCTCGACCATTCCGAGACTCCTCGTCATGTCCGGGATCTCATCCGGGACTCCGAACAACATTTGGTTACCACTCATCAAATATCCCAATACTACTCTAGCGTCAACGAACGTTAAGCATGCGACCCTGCGGGTTCGGGAATTATGTAGTCATGACCGAGACACCTCTCCGGTCAATAACCAATAGTGGGACCTGGATGCCCATATTGATTCCTACATATTCCACGAAGATCTTTTATCGGTTGAACCTTTATGACAATATACGTAATTCCCTTTATCTGTCGGTATGTTATTTGCCCGAGATTCGATCGTCGGTATCTCTATACCTAGTTCAATCTCGTTACCAGCAAGTCTCTTTACTTGTTCCGTAATACATCATCTTGTAACTAACTCCTTAGTCACTTTGCCTGCAAGCTTCTTGTGATGTGTATTACCGAGAGGGCCCAGAGATACGTCTCCGATATACGGAGTGACAAATCCCAATCTTGATTCACGCCAACTCAACAGACACCTACGGAGATACCTGTAGAGCATCTTTATGATCACCCAGTTACGTTGTGACGTTTGCCCCCCCCCCCCCCCCCCCCCCCCCCCCCCCCCCCCCCCCCCCCCCCCCCCCCCCCCCCCCCCCCCCCCCCCCCCCCCCCCCCCCCCCCCCCCCCCCCCCCCCCCCCCCCCCCCCCCCCCCCCCCCCCCCCCCCCCCCCCCCCCCCCCCCCCCCCCCCCCCCCCCCCCCCCCCCCCCCCCCCCCCCCCCCCCCCCCCCCCCCCCCCCCCCCCCCCCCCCCCCCCCCCCCCCCCCCCCCCCCCCCCCCCCCCCCCCCCCCCCCCCCCCCCCCCCCCCCCCCCCCCCCCCCCCCCCCCCCCCCCCCCCCCCCCCCCCCCCCCCCCCCCCCCCCCCCCCCCCCCCCCCCCCCCCCCCCCCCCCCCCCCCCCCCCCCCCCCCCCCCCCCCCCCCCCCCCCCCCCCCCCCCCCCCCCCCCCCCCCCCCCCCCCCCCCCCCCCCCCCCCCCCCCCCCCCCCCCCCCCCCCCCCCCCCCCCCCCCCCCCCCCCCCCCCCCCCCCCCCCCCCCCCCCCCCCCCCCCCCCCCCCCCCCCCCCCCCCCCCCCCCCCCCCCCCCCCCCCCCCCCCCCCCCCCCCCCCCCCCCCCCCCCCCCCCCCCCCCCCCCCCCCCCCCCCCCCCCCCCCCCCCCCCCCCCCCCCCCCCCCCCCCCCCCCCCCCCCCCCCCCCCCCCCCCCCCCCCCCCCCCCCCCCCCCCCCCCCCCCCCCCCCCCCCCCCCCCCCCCCCCCCCCCCCCCCCCCCCCCCCCCCCCCCCCCCCCCCCCCCCCCCCCCCCCCCCCCCCCCCCCCCCCCCCCCCCCCCCCCCCCCCCCCCCCCCCCCCCCCCCCCCCCCCCCCCCCCCCCCCCCCCCCCCCCCCCCCCCCCCCCCCCCCCCCCCCCCCCCCCCCCCCCCCCCCCCCCCCCCCCCCCCCCCCCCCCCCCCCCCCCCCCCCCCCCCCCCCCCCCCCCCCCCCCCCCCCCCCCCCCCCCCCCCCCCCCCCCCCCCCCCCCCCCCCCCCCCCCCCCCCCCCCCCCCCCCCCCCCCCCCCCCCCCCCCCCCCCCCCCCCCCCCCCCCCCCCCCCCCCCCCCCCCCCCCCCCCCCCCCCCCCCCCCCCCCCCCCCCCCCCCCCCCCCCCCCCCCCCCCCCCCCCCCCCCCCCCCCCCCCCCCCCCCCCCCCCCCCCCCCCCCCCCCCCCCCCCCCCCCCCCCCCCCCCCCCCCCCCCCCCCCCCCCCCCCCCCCCCCCCCCCCCCCCCCCCCCCCCCCCCCCCCCCCCCCCCCCCCCCCCCCCCCCCCCCCCCCCCCCCCCCCCCCCCCCCCCCCCCCCCCCCCCCCCCCCCCCCCCCCCCCCCCCCCCCCCCCCCCCCCCCCCCCCCCCCCCCCCCCCCCCCCCCCCCCCCCCCCCCCCCCCCCCCCCCCCCCCCCCCCCCCCCCCCCCCCCCCCCCCCCCCCCCCCCCCCCCCCCCCCCCCCCCCCCCCCCCCCCCCCCCCCCCCCCCCCCCCCCCCCCCCCCCCCCCCCCCCCCCCCCCCCCCCCCCCCCCCCCCCCCC
This sequence comes from Thinopyrum obtusiflorum, assembly GCA_036873465.1. NCBI lineage: Eukaryota > Viridiplantae > Streptophyta > Magnoliopsida > Poales > Poaceae > Thinopyrum > Thinopyrum obtusiflorum. The sequence continues at coordinate 83,266 of JAAAWM010011607.1, forward strand.
CCCCCCCCCCCCCCCCCCCCCCCCCCCCCCCCCCCCCCCCCCCCCCCCCCCCCCCCCCCCCCCCCCCCCCCCCCCCCCCCCCCCCCCCCCCCCCCCCCCCCCCCCCCCCCCCCCCCCCCCCCCCCCCCCCCCCCCCCCCCCCCCCCCCCCCCCCCCCCCCCCCCCCCCCCCCCCCCCCCCCCCCCCCCCCCCCCCCCCCCCCCCCCCCCCCCCCCCCCCCCCCCCCCCCCCCCCCCCCCCCCCCCCCCCCCCCCCCCCCCCCCCCCCCCCCCCCCCCCCCCCCCCCCCCCCCCCCCCCCCCCCCCCCCCCCCCCCCCCCCCCCCCCCCCCCCCCCCCCCCCCCCCCCCCCCCCCCCCCCCCCCCCCCCCCCCCCCCCCCCCCCCCCCCCCCCCCCCCCCCCCCCCCCCCCCCCCCCCCCCCCCCCCCCCCCCCCCCCCCCCCCCCCCCCCCCCCCCCCCCCCCCCCCCCCCCCCCCCCCCCCCCCCCCCCCCCCCCCCCCCCCCCCCCCCCCCCCCCCCCCCCCCCCCCCCCCCCCCCCCCCCCCCCCCCCCCCCCCCCCCCCCCCCCCCCCCCCCCCCCCCCCCCCCCCCCCCCCCCCCCCCCCCCCCCCCCCCCCCCCCCCCCCCCCCCCCCCCCCCCCCCCCCCCCCCCCCCCCCCCCCCCCCCCCCCCCCCCCCCCCCCCCCCCCCCCCCCCCCCCCCCCCCCCCCCCCCCCCCCCCCCCCCCCCCCCCCCCCCCCCCCCCCCCCCCCCCCCCCCCCCCCCCCCCCCCCCCCCCCCCCCCCCCCCCCCCCCCCCCCCCCCCCCCCCCCCCCCCCCCCCCCCCCCCCCCCCCCCCCCCCCCCCCCCCCCCCCCCCCCCCCCCCCCCCCCCCCCCCCCCCCCCCCCCCCCCCCCCCCCCCCCCCCCCCCCCCCCCCCCCCCCCCCCCCCCCCCCCCCCCCCCCCCCCCCCCCCCCCCCCCCCCCCCCCCCCCCCCCCCCCCCCCCCCCCCCCCCCCCCCCCCCCCCCCCCCCCCCCCCCCCCCCCCCCCCCCCCCCCCCCCCCCCCCCCCCCCCCCCCCCCCCCCCCCCCCCCCCCCCCCCCCCCCCCCCCCCCCCCCCCCCCCCCCCCCCCCCCCCCCCCCCCCCCCCCCCCCCCCCCCCCCCCCCCCCCCCCCCCCCCCCCCCCCCCCCCCCCCCCCCCCCCCCCCCCCCCCCCCCCCCCCCCCCCCCCCCCCCCCCCCCCCCCCCCCCCCCCCCCCCCCCCCCCCCCCCCCCCCCCCCCCCCCCCCCCCCCCCCCCCCCCCCCCCCCCCCCCCCCCCCCCCCCCCCCCCCCCCCCCCCCCCCCCCCCCCCCCCCCCCCCCCCCCCCCCCCCCCCCCCCCCCCCCCCCCCCCCCCCCCCCCCCCCCCCCCCCCCCCCCCCCCCCCCCCCCCCCCCCCCCCCCCCCCCCCCCCCCCCCCCCCCCCCCCCCCCCCCCCCCCCCCCCCCCCCCCCCCCCCCCCCCCCCCCCCCCCCCCCCCCCCCCCCCCCCCCCCCCCCCCCCCCCCCCCCCCCCCCCCCCCCCCCCCCCCCCCCCCCCCCCCCCCCCCCCCCCCCCCCCCCCCCCCCCCCCCCCCCCCCCCCCCCCCCCCCCCCCCCCCCCCCCCCCCCCCCCCCCCCCCCCCCCCCCCCCCCCCCCCCCCCCCCCCCCCCCCCCCCCCCCCCCCCCCCCCCCCCCCCCCCCCCCCCCCCCCCCCCCCCCCCCCCCCCCCCCCCCCCCCCCCCCCCCCCCCCCCCCCCCCCCCCCCCCCCCCCCCCCCCCCCCCCCCCCCCCCCCCCCCCCCCCCCCCCCCCCCCCCCCCCCCCCCCCCCCCCCCCCCCCCCCCCCCCCCCCCCCCCCCCCCCCCCCCCCCCCCCCCCCCCCCCCCCCCCCCCCCCCCCCCCCCCCCCCCCCCCCCCCCCCCCCCCCCCCCCCCCCCCCCCCCCCCCCCCCCCCCCCCCCCCCCCCCCCCCCCCCCCCCCCCCCCCCCCCCCCCCCCCCCCCCCCCCCCCCCCCCCCCCCCCCCCCCCCCCCCCCCCCCCCCCCCCCCCCCCCCCCCCCCCCCCCCCCCCCCCCCCCCCCCCCCCCCCCCCCCCCCCCCCCCCCCCCCCCCCCCCCCCCCCCCCCCCCCCCCCCCCCCCCCCCCCCCCCCCCCCCCCCCCCCCCCCCCCCCCCCCCCCCCCCCCCCCCCCCCCCCCCCCCCCCCCCCCCCCCCCCCCCCCCCCCCCCCCCCCCCCCCCCCCCCCCCCCCCCCCCCCCCCCCCCCCCCCCCCCCCCCCCCCCCCCCCCCCCCCCCCCCCCCCCCCCCCCCCCCCCCCCCCCCCCCCCCCCCCCCCCCCCCCCCCCCCCCCCCCCCCCCCCCCCCCCCCCCCCCCCCCCCCCCCCCCCCCCCCCCCCCCCCCCCCCCCCCCCCCCCCCCCCCCCCCCCCCCCCCCCCCCCCCCCCCCCCCCCCCCCCCCCCCCCCCCCCCCCCCCCCCCCCCCCTCTAGTGCAAGTGGGAGACTGAAGGAAATATGCCCTAGAGGCAATAATAAAGCTATTATTTATTTCCTTATATCATGATAAATGTTTATTATTCATGCTAGAATTGTATTAATCGGAAACATAATACATGTGTGAATACATACACAAACAGAGTGTCACTAGTATGCCTCTACTTGACTAGCTCGTTGATCAAAGATGGTTATGTTTCCTAACCATAGACATGAGTTGTCATTTGAATAACGGGATCACATCATTAGGAGAATGATGTGATTGACTTGACCCATTTCGTCAGCATAGCACTTGATCATTTAGTTTGTTGCTATTGCTTTCTTCATGACTTATACATGTTCCTATAACTATGAGATTATGCAACTCCCGTTTACCGGAGGAACACTTTGTGTGCCACCAAACGTCACAACGTAACTGGGTGATTATAAAGGTGCTCTACAGGTGTCTCCGAAGGTACTTGTTGGGTTGGCGTATTTCAAGATTACGATTTGTCACTCCGATTGTCGGAGAGGTATCTCTGGGCCCTCTAGGTAATGCACATCACTTAAGCCTTGCAAGAAATGCAACTAATGAGTTAGTTGCAAGATGATGTATTATAGAACGAGTAAAGAGACTTGCCGGTAACGAGATTGAACTAGGTATTGAGATACCGACAATCGAATCTTGGGCAAGTAACATACTGATGATAAAGGGAACAAACATATGTTGTTATGCGGTCTAACCGATAAAGATCTTCGTAGAATATGTAGGAGCCAATATGAGCATCCAGGTTCCGCTATTGGTTATTGACCGGAGACGTGTCTCGGTCATGTCTACATTGTTCTCGAACCCGTTCGGTCCGCACGCTTAACGTTACGATGACAGTTTCATTATGAGTTTATATATTTTGATGTACCGAAGGTTGTTCGGAGTCCCGGATGTGATCACGGACTTGACGAGGAGTCTCGAAATGGTCAAGACATAAAGATCGATATATTGGACGACTATATTTGGACACCGAAAAGGTTCCGGGTGAGATTGGGACAATACCGGATCACCGGGAGGTTATCGGAACCCCCCCCCGGGAGGTATATGGGCCTTATTGGGCCTTAGTGGAAAGGAGGGGAAAGGAGCAAGGGAGGGGGCGCCCCCCCCAAGCCCAATCCGAATTGGGAGGGCCCCCCCCCTTTCCTTCCTCCCTCCTTCCTCTTCCTTCCCTCTCCTACTCCTAATAGGAAAAAGGGGTGTCCTACTCCCTGTGGGAGTTGGACTCCCCCTTAGGGCGCGCCACCCTCCTTGGCCGGCCCCCTCCTCCACTCCTTTATATATGGGGGCAGGGGGGTACCCCATAGACACAACAATTGATCATTGATCTCTTAGCCGTGTGCGGTGCCCCCCTCCACCATAATCCTCGATAATATTGTAGCGGTGCTTAGGCGAAGCCCTACGACGGTAGAACATCAAGATCGTTTTTACTAGTGTTCGTAGCAACCCCTCAGTATTTGATACTGGTTCAGTTGCTAAGAATAGTAACTCGAAACAGGAGTTGCAGAATGAACAGAGACTAGTTAAGGGTGAAGTGACGATGTGTATTGGAAATGGTTCCAAGATTGATATGATCATCATCGCACACTCCCTATACTTTCGGGATTAGTGTTGAACCTAAAATAAATGTTATTTAGTGTTTGCGTTGAGCATGAATATGATTAGATCATGTTTATTGCAATACGGTTATTCATGCAAACTAGAGAATAATTGTTGTTCTGTTTACATGAATAAAACCTTCTATGGTCATACACCCAATGAAAATGGTTTATTGGATCTCGATCGTAGTGATACACATTTTCATAATATTGAAGCCAAAAGATGCAAAGTTAATAATGATAGTGCAACTTATTTGTTGCACTGCCGTTTCGGTCATATTGGTGTAAAGCGCATGAAGAAAATCCATGCTGATGGGCTTTTGGAATCACTTGATTATGAATCAGTTGATGCTTGCAAACCATGCCTCATGGGCAAGATGACTAAGACTCCGTTCTCCGGAACAATGGAGCGAGAAAAAGACTTGATTGGAAATAATACATACTGATGTATGCAGTCCAATGAGTGTTGAGGCTCGCGGCGGGTATCATTATTTTCTGATCTTCACAGATGATTTGAGTAGATATGAGTATATCTACTTGATGAAACACAAGTCTGAAACATTTGAAAAGTTCAAAGAATTTCAGAGTGAAGTGGAGAATCATCGTAACAAAAATAAAAGTTTCTACGATATGATCGCAGAAGTAAAATATTTGAGTTACGAGTTTGGGCTTCAGTTAAACAATGTGAAATAGTTTCACTACTCACGCCACCTGGAACACCACAGTGTAATGGTGTGTCCGAACGTCGTAACCGTACTTTATTAGATATCGTGCAACCTATGATGTCTCTTACCGATTTACCACTATCGTTTTGAGGTTATGCATTAGAGACAACTACATTCACATTAAATAGGGCACCATCTAAATCCATAGAGACGACACCGTATGAACTATGGTTTGGCAAGAAACCTAAGCTGTCGTTTATTAAAGTTTGAGGTTGCAATGCTTATGTGAAAAAGCTTCAACCTGATAAGCTCAAACCCAAATCGGAGAAGTGCATCTTCATAGGATACCCAAAAGAAAATGTTGGGTACACCTTCTATCACAGATCCGAAGGCAAGATATTCATTGTTGAGAATGGATCCTTTCTAGAGAAGGAGTTTCTCTCGAAAGAAGTGAGTGGGAGGAAAGTAAAACTTGATGAGGTAACTATACCTGCTCCCTTACTGGAAAATAGTTCATCACAGAAATCTGTTCCTGTGACTACTACACCAATTAGTGAGGAAGCTAATGATGATGATCATGTAACTTCAGATCAAGTTACTACCGAACCTCGTAGGTAAACCAGAGTGAGATTCGCAGCAGAGTGGTATGGTAATCCTATTCTGGAAGTCATGTTACTTGACCATGACGAGCCTACGAACTATGAGGAAGCGATGATGAGCCCAGATTCCGCGAAATGGCTTGAGGCCATGAAATCTGAGATGAGATCCATGTATGAGAACAAAGTATGGACTTTGATTGACTTGCCCATTGATCGGAGAGCCATTAAGATTAAATGGATCTTCAAGAGGAAGATGGACACTGATAGTAGTGTAACTATCTACAAAAGCTAGAATTGTCTCAAAAAGGTTTTCGACAAGTTCAAGGTCTTGACTACGATGAGAGTTTCTCACTCGTATCTATGCTTAAGTCTATCCGAAGCATGTTAGCAATTGCCGCATTTTATGAAATCTGGCAAATGGATAAACAAAATTGCATTCCTTAATGGATTTATTAAAGAATAGTTGTATATGATGCAACTAGAAGGTTTTGTCAATCCTAAAGGTGCTAACACAATATGCAAGCTCCAGCGATCCATCTATGGACTGGTGCAAGGATCTCGGAGTTGGAATATACGCTTTGAGAAGTTGATCAAAGCATATAGTTTTATACAGACTTGCGGTGAAGCCTGTATTTACAAGAAAGTGAGTGGGAGCACTACAGCATTTCTGATAAGTATATGTGAAAGACATATTGTTGATCGGAGATAATGTAGAATTATTCTGCAAAGCATAAAGGAATATTTGAAAGGAGTTTTTCAAAGAAAGACCTCGGTGAAGCTGCTTACATATTGAGCATCAAGATCTATAGAGATAGATCAAGATGCTTGATAAGTTTTTCAATGAGTACATACCTTGACAAGATTTTGAAGTAGATCAAAACGGAACAGTCAAAGAAGAAGTTCTTGCCTGTGTTACAAGGTGTGAAGTTGAATAAGACTCAAAACCCGACCACGACAGAAGATAGAGAGAGAATGAAAGTCATTCCCTATGCCTTAGCCATAGGTTCTATAAAGTATGCCATGCTGTGTACCAGACCTATTGTATACCCTGCCCTGAGTTTGGAAAGGGAGTACAATAGTGATCTAGGAGTAGATCACTGGACATTGGTCAAAATTATCCTTAGTGGAATAAGGATATGTTTCTCGATTATGGAGGTGACAACAGGTTCGTCGTAAAGGATTACATCGATGCAAGTTTTGACACTGATCCAGATGACTCTAAGTCTCAATCTGGATACATATTGAAAGTGGGAGCAATTAGCTAGAATAGCTCCATGCAAAGCATTGTTGACATAGACATTTGCAAAATACTTACGGATCTGAATGTGGCAGACCCGTTGACTAAACTTCTCTCACAAGCAAAACATGATCACACCTCAGTACTCTTTGGATGTTAATCACATAGCAATGTGAACTAGATTATTGACTCTAGTAAACCCTTTGGGTGTTGGT
>JAAAWM010011608.1:0-90238 GCA_036873465.1 Thinopyrum obtusiflorum
ATTCTTTTTCAGTAGTAGCATAATTTCTCTGGGCACTATCTAGAGTTTTACTATCATATTGGATAACATTTAATTTCTTATCAACTCTTTGTCCTAGAACAGCACCTACAGCATAATCACTAGCATCACACATAATTTTGAAGGGTAAATTCCAATCAGGTGGCTGAACAATAGGTGCAGAAATCAACGCTTTCTTAAGTATTTCAAATGCTTCTACACAATCATCAATAAAGACAAAAGGTATATCTTTTTGTAATAGATTAGCCAGAGGCCGAGAAATTTTTGAGAAGTCCTTAATGAACCTCCTATAAAAACCGGCATGACCAAGGAAACTTCTTATACCTTTGATGTCCTTGGGACACGGCATCTTTTCAATAGCATCAACTTTAGCTTTATCAACTTCAATACCTCTTTCAGAAATTTTATGCCCCAAGACAATACCTTCATTAACCATAAAGTGGCATTTCTCCCAATTCAAAACAAGATTAGTTTCTCCACATCTCTGCAAAACTCGATCAAGGTTGCTCAAGCAATCATCAAAAGAGGATCCATAACGGAGAAATCGTCCATAAAAACCTCACAAATCTTTTCACAAAAGTTAAAGAATATAGCCATCATGCATCTTTGAAAGGTAGCAGGTGCATTACATAAACCGAAAGGCATTTGTACCGAAAGGGCAAGTAAAAGTGGTCTTTTCTTGATCCTCAGCTGACACAGGTATTTGAGAGAAACCAGAGTAACCATCTAGATAGCAAAAATGTGTATGTTTGGATAATCTTTCTAGCATTTGATCAATGAAAGGCAAAGGGTAATGATCTTTTTTAGTAGCTTTATTTAATTTGCAGAAATCAATTACCATCCTATAACCTGTAATAATTCTTTGAGGGATCAATTCATCTTTATCATTAGGAACGACAGTAATACCTCCCTTCTTAGGGACACAATGAATAGGACTTACCCACTGACTATCAGCAACGGGATAAATTATACCTGCCTCAAGGAGCTTTAATATTTCCTTTCTTACCACTTCTTTCATCTTAGGATTTAGCCATCGTTGGTGATCAATAACTGGTTTGGCGTCTTTCTCCAAATTTATTTTGTGTTGACATAGAGTGGGACTAATGCCCTTAAGATCATCAAGAGTATATCCAATAGCAGCACGGTGCTTTTTCAGAGTTTTCAATAATTTCTCTTCCTCCTTCTCTGAAAGGTTAGCACTAATAATAACAGGATATATCTTCTTTTCATCAAGATAAGCATATTTAAGAGTATCTGGTAACGGTTTAAGCTCAAACACGGGATCACCCTTGGGTGGAGGAGGATCCCCTAGGATTTCAACAGGCAAATTGTGTTTCAGAATGGGCCCCTGTTTAAAGAATACTTCATCTATTTCCCTTCTTTCATTCATAAACATATCATTTTCATGGTCAAGCAAATATTGTTCTAAAGGATCATTAGGAGGCACGGCAATAGAAGCAAGACCAATAATTTCATCTTTACTAGGCAATTCCTCATCACGGGGTTGTCTACGAAATTTAGAAAAATTAAATTCATGAGACATATCACCCAAACCAATAGTAACAACATCCTTTTCGAAGTCTATCCTAGCATTGACAGTATTCAAGAAGGGTCTACCAAATATAATGGGACAAAAGCTATCTTGTGGGGAACCAAGAACAAGAAAATCAGCAGGATATTTAACCTTCCCACACAAGACTTCAACATCTTTAACAATCCCAATCGGTGATATAGTATCTCTATTGGCAAGCTTAATGGTAACATCGATATCTTCTATCTCAGCAGGTGCAATATCATGCATAATTTCTTCGTATAAGGAATGAGGTATTGCACTAGCACTAGCACCCATATCACATAAGCCATGATAACAATGATCTCCTATTTTAACAGAAATAACAGGCATGCCTACAACAGGTCTATGTTTATCTTTAGCACCAGGTTTAGCAATTCTAGCAGTCTCATCACAGAAGTAAATAACATGCCCATCGATATTATCAGCCAAGAGATCTTTAACCATAGCAATATTAGGTTCAACTTTAACTTGCTCAGGGGGTTTGTGTGTCCTAATATTACTTTTGTTGACAACAGTTGAAGCTTGAGCATGATCCTTTATTCTAACAGGGAAAGGGGGTTTCTCAACATAAGCAGTAGGAACAACAGGATCATCATAAGTGATAGTCTTTTCTTCAACTTTAATAGGTGCAACTACTTTTACTTCAATGGGAGGATTATATTTAAACCACTTCTCCTTAGGGAGATCAACATGAGTAGCAAATGATTCACAGAAAGAAGCTACTATCTCAGAGTCAAGTCCATATTTAGTGCTAAATTCACGGAAAGCATCGGTATCCATAAAAGATTTAACACAATCAAACTTAGGTGTTATACCTGACTCTTTACCTTCATCGAGGTCCCAATCTTTAGAGTTGCATTTAATTCTTTCCAATAAATCCCATTTGAATTCAATAGTCTTCATCATAAAGGAGCCAGTACAAGAAGTATCGAGCATGGATTGATTATTACGAGAAAGCCAAGCATAAAAATTCTGAATAATCATTTCTCTTGAGATCTCATGATTGGGGCATGAATATAGCATTGACTTAAGCCTCCCCCAAGCTTGAGCGATGCTTTCTCCTTCGCGAGGCCAAAAATTATATATATAATTACGATCACGATGAACAAGATGCATAGAATAAAACTTCTGATGAAATTCCAATTTCAATCGCTTGTAGTCCCATGATCCCATATCATCACATAGCCTATACCATGTCAATGCCTCTCCCTTCAAAGATAAAGGGAAGACCTTCTTCTTGATAACATCATCGGGCATACCTGCAAGCTTAAATAATCCACAAACTTCATCCACATAGATTAAGTGTAAATCGGGATGCAATGTTCCATCTCCTGCAAAAGGATTAGCTAGCAGTTTCTCTATCATAAGCGAAGGAATTTCAAAGTAAACATTTTTTGTAGGTTCAGTAGGTTGAGGAGCAACTATTTGCTCTACTGGTCGGGGTGAAGATACCCCGAACAAGCCCCTCAAAGGATTACTTTCCATAGTAACAAGTGACAGTAAATTTCAGCACACTATATAAATTTTTTCCTTACCAAATTCCACCTACCAAAGGTGCTTCACTCCCCGGCAACGGCACCAGAAAAGAGTCTTGATGACCCACAAGTATAGGGGATCTATCATAGTCCTTTTGATCAGTAAGAGTGTCGAACCCAACGAGGAGCAGAAGGAAATGACAAGCGGTTTTCAGTAAGGTATTCTCTGCAAGCACTGAAATTATCGGTAACAGATTGTTTTGTGATAAGGTAATTTGTAACGAGTAACAAGTGACAAGTGTAAATAAAGTGCAGCAAGGTGGCCCAATCCTTTTTGTAGCAAAGGACAAGCCTGGACAAACTCTTATATAGAGAAAAGCGCTCCCGAGGTCACATGGGAATTATCGTCAAGCTAGTTTTCATCACGCTCATATGATTCGCGTTCGGTACTTTGATAATTTGATATGTGGGTGGACCGGTGCTTGCGTGATGTCCTTACTTGGACAAGCATCCCACTTATGATTAACTCCTATTGCAAGCATCCGCAACTACAAAATAAGTATTAAGGTAAACCTAACCATAGCATGAAACGTATGGATCCAAATCAGCCCCTTGCGAAGCAACGCATAAACTAGGGTTTAAGCTTCTGTCACTCTAGCAACCCATCATCTACTTATTACTTCCCAATGCCTTCCTCTAGGCCCAAACAATGGTGAAGTGTCATGTAGTCGACGTTCACATAACACCACTAGAGGAAAGACAACATACATCTCATCAAAATATCGAACGAATACCAAATTCACATGACTACTTATAGCAAGACTTCTCCCATGTCCTCAGGAACAAATGTAACTACTCACAAATCATATTCATGTTCATAATCAGAGGGGTATTAATATGCATAATGGATCTGAACATATGATCTTCCACCAAATAAACCAACTAGCATAAACTACAAAGAGTAATCAACACTACTAGCAACCCACAGGTACCAATCTGAGGCTTTGGGACAAAGATTGGATACAAGAGATGAACTAGGGTTTGAGACGAGATGGTGCTGGTGAAGATGTTGATGGAGCTTGACCCCCTCCTGATGAGAGGATCGTTGGTGATGACAATTGTTGGTGTCAAAACCGGCGGATCTCGGTAGGGGGTCCCGAACTGTGCATCTAAGGTCGATGGTTACAGGAGACGGGGGACACGATGTTTACCCAGGTTCAGGCCCTCTCTATGGAGGTAATACCCTACTTCCTGCTTGATTGATCTTGATGAATATGAGTATTACAAGAGTTGATCTACCACGAGATCGTAATGGCTAAACCCTAGAAGTCTAGCCTGTATGACTATGGTAATGAGTGTATCCTTTCCGGACTACACCCTCCGGTTTATATAGACACCGGGGGGATCTAGGGTTACATAGAGTCGGTTACATAAGAAGGAATCTTCATAGTTGGTCGCCAAGCTTGCCTTCCACGCCAAGGAGAGTCCAATCCGGACACGGGTACAGTCTTCGGCCTTTATGTCTTCACAGCCCACCAGTCCGGCCCATGGATAACAGGCCAGACACCCGAGGACCCCTTAGTCCAGGACTCCCTCAGTAGCCCCTGAACCTGGCTTCAATGACGAGGAGTCCGGCGCGCAGATTGTCTTCGGCATTGCAAGGCGGGTTCCCCTTTTCGAACTCCAAGATAGTCTTCAGATGTAATGATTGTATATGGACTTGTATACACAACTGCAGAGGATATAATATTTCACGAGTCCAATCCACTGACAACTTTTTAGTAATATGACATCACGCCTGCTCGGCCATTATTTTTGAACCGTTAGCTAGCCCATCGTCCCACGTCTCGAGACGTGGTTTTATTGGCATGTCTTATCCAAGTGGAGATCGTGTCTCCCCTTTTTTAAGGGATTCTTATCAACTCGGACGTGGGTAACCTAACCGTCGCTTGGGCACAACTCCTAGGGAATAGGCAAGTTTTGAGGCCCAGGAGGAGATGTTCGATATTCGCGGCCTTTATATAGGGGTACAGACCCGTCTTTCTCTTTCATGCTTGCTTCTTCCTCAACCCTTGCTACCCCGAGTTCCAACACCCATGTTTCAATCGCCACAAGCTCCAATCATGTCCGGATCCAGCCGTCAAGGCCGGTGGGTGGCTTCTTCTGTCACGGAGGGAGATATTGCAAAGCTTCGGGCGGCGAGGTATCTGACCGCAGAAATCCTTCATCGGCTTCCTGCCGAGGGGCAGGTTATTCCCACACCCAGATCCGGTGAGAGGGTCATGTTCATGTCCCACTTCCTCCGCGGGTTAGGGTTTGCACTTAATCCCTTCATCCGAGGGCTCATGTTCTATTATGGGCTAGATTTTCACGATCTGGCCCCGGACTCTATTCTTCTTATCTCGGCGTTTATCGTCACATGCGAGGCCTTCCTCCGAACTCCTCCGCACTTCGGCTTGTGGCTCAAGACCTTCGATGTGAAGCCGCAAGTGATAGAGGGGGAGCAGGCAGAGTGCGGTGGTGCCATAGTGAGCAAGCTTGCTAGCGCTGTTTGGCTGAAAGGATTCTTTGCCAAATCTTCCGATTTATGGCAGCAGGGGTGGTTCTATATCACCGAGCCCCGTGGCTCCAAGTGGGCAGCTGCGCCCGCATTTCGATCCAGCCCCCCAATTCAGCTTGCATCGTGGATTAATAAGGGGTTGGACTGGGGATCAACGGATGAGGTGCGGGCTTTGCAAAGTCGCATCCGAAGCCTCATTGAGAGGGACATCAATATCGTCAATGTTTGTTCAAGTAATGCTAGTCCGCCGGGCCCTGCCGTGCCAGCGACGGCCTCTCCGCATGTGGGAGTTCAATCCAGAGGGGCTGCGGACTCTTCAGTACTTCTTCGGCACTACGCACGAAGGAATGTGGAGATTATTTTTTGGGAAACGAAAGCAATGGCCGGACACCACCGAAGATATTGGCCTAGACTGTAACCATCCGGACACCCGGTAAGTACCCGTTCGCCGAACACCTCATAATCAGACACCCAGTGGTAAGACACTGACCGAATCATCGTTTTTCAGGGCTGGATAAAGAAAGTGGAACGGATTAGGTGTCCGGCTCACCTTCCCGAAGACTTAGCTAATCCTATGTTGACAAGGATGCTGGCCTCGGCACCATACCAGGCGCCGGCAAGGGAGGGTAAAGAGGAGAGTGAGAAGACCCGAGATGACCTTTGTTTCGGAGGCAAGTCAGATACTGAGTCTGGAGAAATCGACCTTTCCTCGCCTGAAGACAGAGGCGAAAGAGGACCCAGTATCCCTTCTCCGAGCAGGAGGAAAAGGGCCACCTCCGAAGGTTGGGAGGGGCGGTCTCCTAAGAGGGGCAAGATGCCACTGTCGAGCGGCTTGGGTTTGGAAAGCGACGCCGTTGAACAGCTCCAACATGGGGACAAGCCCTCGACCAAACCGTAAGTGAATCTGGGGTACTTTGATAGCGTCCCGTTCCTTTGCCGTTACCGAAGATATACGTAACGTGTCCGTGCATTTTTACAGGTCGGCACAAAGTTTTTCTGGGCAATCCTCTTCTTCGGGAGGTCTCCTCCCAGAGAAGATGGAGAGCGAGACGCCTCCCCCAACCTCCTCGCCTAATAAGGCGGACGACTCTGAAGTGTCATCACTGAGGGTTTTTCTTGATCAACAAGCTATGCAGGGGATAAAAGAGGCAGTACCCGAAGGTGGATCTCCGACCGTCCGGGATTCTGGGGGTGATAATAAAGGCCCCGGACTGTCTGGCTCGCAGCCGACGGTGATTCTGGAGACGGGTGAACGGATTCCTTCAAAGGATGGTTGTGCTCCTAGAGCGGCTTCCGGAGACCCGGAGGCTCCGGATATATTGCGAGACATGTTGCGAAAAGCATCTGTCTCAGGGGAACAGCGTACCTTGATGGGTACAGTGGTTGAGAAGATTTTGTCCGCGAAAAGCGGATTGAATGAAGCCTTCATGAGCCTGCTAAAAGGTTTCGAGGTTTGTGATATAATGTTTTCAGCTATGTTTTATTTGCAAAGATGCACCTGCGTATAGGTAGTAGCCCTTGAGACTTGGGTTGGCTTCCACTGGGAAGCGAACGGAGGATCGAAAATAATTACTCAAGGACTGATCTGATGAACTTGAACGCATGCTGTTTCCCCCTTAGCTACTTCCCAGACTATGGATATTGCCGAGCTGCAGCGGAAGCTTGATGTAGCAGGGGATGACCTTGCGTTAATCAATATGCGTCTTAACGAGTCGCAAGGTATGTATTCGGGGCAATCCCCATACATTTTTTGTGGTATAAGCATGATGCTAAAATCTATATGCTGGAATATGCATGGCTGCAGATGGTGCTGCCGCTGTTGAAGTTCTTCGAGCGGAGCTGGCCCGGGCCAAGGAGCAGGCCCGGTGTAGCAATGCGGCTGCCGAAAAGGCATCGGTTGAGTTAAAAGCCGAACAAGCTACACGGCGTCAAGACGAGGAGAAGATATCCATGATGGCGCTCGAACTAAAAAATGCTACTGGCCGCTGTGAATTTCTGGAGAAGGAGAATGAAGCCAAAACGGCTAAACTAGACAAGGCCTTACAAGAGGTGACAGAAGCGCGGTCGGAATCCAGAGCGGCCCGTGAGGAGATCCAGCAAGCTGGGGAGATTGCGGCTGGTAAACCCTTTCTGCTACAGACTAAGTTCGGCGATCCGAACTATGCTCAGCTTGACCGAGTGTGGAGTTCTCCGGACGAGTTTTTAGACTTGCCGAAGAGTTCTTCTGATGCGGTGCAGTATTATCAAGCGCGAGAGGGGTACGCAATGGAGAAGCTTTTCTGGTCACAGTCTGGCGCATCGAAGCGCCCTTTGTTGCTGAATGAACAGATGTCCCAATGGGCCGAGCTTCATAGGATATCCGGCGCTGCCTTGAAGAACGTCATAATCCGGTTGTGGCCAACCGAGCCGGTTTCGAATAGCTACTTCGGTTTGGTGCAAAGGCTTGTTGACGTGGTTCCGCGTATCGACGCTGTGAAGCGGTCGACATGCATTGAGGGTGCATGGATGGCTTTTGCCCGAGTCAAGACATTCTGGGGGAAGATGAAGGCCATCGATGTTGTGGCGAAGAGTCCACCGAAGGGAAAGGACCGTCCTGAACTGGAGCATTATTTTGAAGACGTCCTAGAGGCCGCCTACTTGATAGAGGGTCAGTGCTCGAAAGACATAATGTTCGAGTGAGGTGCATGAGAATTGTAAAAGGCAATTTTATTGTTAATCTATTTTTTATGTTTTGCTCGAAAGCTTGTATTCCTCCTGTGCGGCCGTTTTAATATAATCTGAAAGTTTTCCAGTCGTCGGCTTCAGCCCCCTCATAGGAAGTACGGGGGTGTTCGGAAAAGCATTTAATCACTCTTTATCCAACGTCTTGGTCCATGAATGAGGTGATAATGCGGCGAACCAGGCAATCAGACTATAGGGCGTTAACACTTTCACTTAGCCATAGGAGTTTTGTGGTGGGGCTACGACATAGCCCCTGGTATGTATGCGGCGTGTTATAATATGGTGCCTTACACATTTGATCTAAAAAAGATCCCTCGTGTGACACGGAGAATCGCTAAAGATTCCAATAAGTCGTCAAGTGGTTGACCAGCTCTCGCCGCATCATGACAGTCAGTTTTTGGCTTTTTCTACTGAGGTACTTGACCGGATGAACCGGAAGCACAATCTCAGTAGTTCTCCCTTTACTACCCTAGCCGATGGAGCGGAACGTAGGGTAGCAAGCACAGGAGCCGGGCAACCCAACTATTGACCCAAGACAATGATTCGGAGCTGATGCATATAAGGCCAAACTTGCGACGCCGATGTACGCTATAGAGCTGTTCGGGCTTTTGTTGGCAACTCATTTGTTCCCATATCGAGTCCCTGGCAGGTTATGCCAAGGTATATCTGTGAAACAACCATAGGAGCCATATTCATTGGCGAAACAACACGGATGATTAATTTGGATACTGTTTACTGGGACCTGAGTGATATGCCAATGATTACTTTATATATATAAAGACCACAACCCCGGCTATTTGACATGCTCGGGGTCGGAGGCGGGGGAAGAGGCATAGTACAGGCTCGAAATAAAGAGTGCGGTCTACAAAAAGTTATTTTGGACCTCCTGTCGCACGTCTGCGCCGCCTGTCCTCGACGAGGGGAATCCTTGATGGAAGTAGCCCCTTAGGTGAGTGTACGGATCCGAACTCCGATAGAGTCAGTTTTAGATGTTTGCCCTGTTCGTCACCTATTTTTAAGAGATAGTGAAGGAAGAAATAAAAAGAAAAGAGATAAAAAGTGTTACGGGAATGCTTGCAGGCTTGTCCATAGTGTGCTTCCACCAATGCCCATGGTATCTTGAGTGCGTAGTGATGTATGCGCGTTACAAATTTTGCAGGTGCATGAGGTGGGCGGCGGAAACTGGACTGCTATTTTCGCTCCGGGAGTAGTCGATCCTCGGGTGGAAATTGCTTCTGACCCCCGGTATTTCGTTGGTGAACCTCTCCGTCATCCCTGTCGCCTGGCGGCCTCCTCCCCTTGTGTTCGGCGTTGAGCTTGCCGGCCTGCTTAAAGACCCAGCAGTTTCTGTTAGTATGATTAGCTGGTTTATCGGGGTGGCCGTGAATCTGGCAGGGTCGGTCCAATATCCTATCTAGGTTGGATGGTTCGTCTCGGTTCGCCTTGAATGGCTTCTTCCGTTGATCGGGCTTGGGATTGCTGAATCCGGCGTTGACCTCTGTATCGCGTGATCTTTCATTATCATTGCGACTGTTGTGTTTGCTTCGTCGTGGCTTGCCGTTGTCATCTCGGATTTCGGAAGTGCCCGGGTCGCTGGCGCTGTTGCTTCTACGAGCAAGCCAGCTGTCTTCTCCCGCGCAAAAGCGGGTCATTAGAGTAGTAAGGGCTGTCATGGATTTAGGTCCTTCTTGACCGAGGTGGCGTGCAAGCCATTCATCCCGGACGCTGTGTCTGAAGGCTGCAAGGGCTTTCGCGTCTGGACAGTCGACGATTTGGTTCTTTTTGACTAAGAACCGAGTCCAGAGCTTCCTGGCTGACTCTCCGGGCTGCTGGACAATGTGGCTTAGGTCATTGGCATCCGGTGGCCGGACATATGTTCCTTGGAAGTTGTCAAGGAAGGCTTCTTCCAAGTCTTCCCAGCTGCCTATGGAATTTTCAGGCAGGCTGTTTAACCAGTTCCGAGCTGGCCCTTTTAGCTTTAGTGGTAGGTATTTAATGGCGTGGAGGTCGTCTCCACGCGCCATATGGATGTGGAGGATAAAATCTTCTATCCATACCGCGGGATCGGTTGCTCCGTCGTATGATTCAATATTGACGGGTTTGAATCCTTCGGGGAATTCATGATCCATTACTTCATCAGTGAAGCAAAGAGGGTGTGCGGCACCTGTATGTCGGGCCACACTGCAACGTAACTCCGAAGGAGTCCATTTGCGGTTTTCGGCTCGGGCGTGGCTAGGTTTGTCACGTCCGAATAGGTAGCCATCGTCGCGTGTCGAGGCATGCCCTCGCGATCCGTAGATCAATCTTGCGTGTCCTGCTCTACTGTCCAAGTCCCGTCGAAGGTCATCTGTACAACCATGAGCTGTGTTCTTCTTACCCTTACGGCGAGGTGGGGCAGTCTGGTGTTCGGCTTGAGTTGCCTCTTTATCTGGACAGAGTTGTCGACGACCTGCCGCATTGTGTGATGATGGTACAGGCTCCAACGCCTCGTCATCGAACTAAGGTAGCAATCTATGCTTCGGGTAGCTTTTGGCTGAGCCACTAAGGCCGTATTCTTCGGCGGCCAGGACTTTGGTCCATCTATCGTTGAGTAGGTCTTGGTCAGCTTGAAGCTGTTGCTGCTTCTTTTTCAGGCTCCTTGCAGTAGCTATTAGCCTGCACTTGAAGCGCTCCTGCTCGAGGGGCTCTTCAGGTATGATGAAGTCTTCGTCGCCGAGGCTTACCTCATCTTCGGAGAGCGGAAGGTAGTTGTCGTCCTCCAAATTGTCACTGGGCAGGGCCTGTTCATCGGGGCTGGCTTGCCCATTTTCTTGTTCCTCCTGTTCGGATCTTGCTCCAACAGGGTCTTCATTGTTTTCGGCGTCGTCTGGAGTACTATTTTCTCCAGTGCCAGCGTTGTTGTGATGTGACTTAGAGCGGCGTTTAGGGTGCCGGTACTTAGACTGTGTCTCAGGAGGTTTATTCTCAACTGGATCTTCTTTGTCTTCATCGCTAGTTTTTTTAGTGTATCAACCATGTACACGTCATACGAAGAGGTGGCCGTCCCACGTCCCGTGAATGGTGGGTCTTGGCCTTGCTCCTTGTCGGCATCATCGTCTATACCGTCGATGTCTTCGGAGCCATAATCAAGCATATCAGTTAAGTCCTCGACAGTGGCTATGAAGTGGGTGGCGGGTGGGAAGCGAAATTCTCCATTATCAGCCCCTAGCTCGAACCAGACATAGTTCGGCTGTGAGTCCCCCACCAAGGACAGGCTTTTTACTGAATTTAGAATGTCGCCCAAGGGCGAGTGTTGGAAGATATCTGCGGCGCCGAACTCGAAGATCGATAACCGATCCAGTTCTGCGCCCGCAGGCGTGCATGGTTCAGAACTTATAGCCGGAGATGAGTCCGGAATTCCGTTGACGCAGACATTGCAAGGTGATGAGTCCATGTGCGGCTCCAACGCCGTAGATTCTGCGGTTTCAGATGGCGCAATCTGCTCC
Source organism: Thinopyrum obtusiflorum (assembly GCA_036873465.1). NCBI lineage: Eukaryota > Viridiplantae > Streptophyta > Magnoliopsida > Poales > Poaceae > Thinopyrum > Thinopyrum obtusiflorum. The sequence continues at coordinate 11,833 of JAAAWM010011608.1, forward strand.
AGATCTAAGGCCGTAGCAGTTACAGGAACCATCTCCTGAATATGTTCCGATGACAGATTTAAGTCATGTTCATCGGAGCGAGGGGGAGCGATCGCCGTGGTCTCAAATCCGTTGAAGATCAAGTCTCCACGGATATCCGTGACATAATTCAAGCTTCTGAATCTGACCTGGTGGCCAGGGGCGTAGCTATCGATCTGCTCCAGATGGCCAAGCGAGTTGGCCCGCAGTATGAAGCCACCGAATACGAAAATCTGTCCGGGGAGGAAGGTTTCTCCTTGGACAGCGTCACTATCGATGATTGAAGGGGCCATCGAACCTTTCATTGACGGCACAGTGGAACTCTCAATGAAAGCACCAATGTCGATGTCAAAACCGGCGGATCTCGGGTAGGGGGTCCCGAACTGTGCGTCTAAGGTCGATGGTTACAGGAGACGGGGGACACGATGTTTACCCAGGTTCGGGCCATCTCTATGGAGGTAATACCCTACTTCCTGCTTGATTGATCTTGGTGAATATGAGTATTACAAGAGTTGATCTACCACGAGATCGTAATGGCTAAACCCTAGAAGCCTAGCCTGTATGACTATGGTAATGAGTGTATCCTTTCCGGACTACACCCTCTGGTTTATATAGACACCGGGGGGATCTAGGGTTACATAAGAAGGAATCTTCACAGTTGGTCGCCAAGCTTGCCTTCCACGCCAAGGAGAGTCCAATCCGGACACGGGTACAGTCTTCGGCCTTTATGTCTTCACAGCCCACCAGTCCAGCCCATGGATAACAGGCCGGACGCCCGAGGACCCCTTAGTCCAGGACTCCCTCAACGATGTCGATGATTTCCCCCTCCCGAAGGGAAGTTTCCCCGGCAGAACAGCTCTGCCGGAGCCCTAGATTGGTTCCGCCAAGGTTCCGCCTCGTGGCGGCGGAGTTTCTTCCCGAAAGCTTGCTTATGATTTTTTCTCGAACGAAAGACTTCATATAGCAGAAGATGGGCACCGGAGGCCTGCCAGGGGGCCCACGAGGCAGGGGGCGCGCCCAGGGGGGTAGGGCACGCCCCCCACCCTCGTGGCCAGGGTGTGGGCCCCCTCTGGTATTTTCTTCGCTCAGTATTTTTATAAATTCCAAAAATGACTTCCGTGAAGTTTCAGGACTTTTGGAGTTGTGCAGAATGGGGGGGGGGGGGGGGGGGGGGGGGGGGGGGGGGGGGGGGGGGGGGGGGGGGGGGGGGGGGGGGGGGGGGGGGGGGGGGGGGGGGGGGGGGGGGGGGGGGGGGGGGGGGGGGGGGGGGGGGGGGGGGGGGGGGGGGGGGGGGGGGGGGGGGGGGGGGGGGGGGGGGGGGGGGGGGGGGGGGGGGGGGGGGGGGGGGGGGGGGGGGGGGGGGGGGGGGGGGGGGGGGGGGGGGGGGGGGGGGGGGGGGGGGGGGGGGGGGGGGGGGGGGGGGGGGGGGGGGGGGGGGGGGGGGGGGGGGGGGGGGGGGGGGGGGGGGGGGGGGGGGGGGGGGGGGGGGGGGGGGGGGGGGGGGGGGGGGGGGGGGGGGGGGGGGGGGGGGGGGGGGGGGGGGGGGGGGGGGGGGGGGGGGGGGGGGGGGGGGGGGGGGGGGGGGGGGGGGGGGGGGGGGGGGGGGGGGGGGGGGGGGGGGGGGGGGGGGGGGGGGGGGGGGGGGGGGGGGGGGGGGGGGGGGGGGGGGGGGGGGGGGGGGGGGGGGGGGGGGGGGGGGGGGGGGGGGGGGGGGGGGGGGGGGGGGGGGGGGGGGGGGGGGGGGGGGGGGGGGGGGGGGGGGGGGGGGGGGGGGGGGGGGGGGGGGGGGGGGGGGGGGGGGGGGGGGGGGGGGGGGGGGGGGGGGGGGGGGGGGGGGGGGGGGGGGGGGGGGGGGGGGGGGGGGGGGGGGGGGGGGGGGGGGGGGGGGGGGGGGGGGGGGGGGGGGGGGGGGGGGGGGGGGGGGGGGGGGGGGGGGGGGGGGGGGGGGGGGGGGGGGGGGGGGGGGGGGGGGGGGGGGGGGGGGGGGGGGGGGGGGGGGGGGGGGGGGGGGGGGGGGGGGGGGGGGGGGGGGGGGGGGGGGGGGGGGGGGGGGGGGGGGGGGGGGGGGGGGGGGGGGGGGGGGGGGGGGGGGGGGGGGGGGGGGGGGGGGGGGGGGGGGGGGGGGGGGGGGGGGGGGGGGGGGGGGGGGGGGGGGGGGGGGGGGGGGGGGGGGGGGGGGGGGGGGGGGGGGGGGGGGGGGGGGGGGGGGGGGGGGGGGGGGGGGGGGGGGGGGGGGGGGGGGGGGGGGGGGGGGGGGGGCTCGGGGGTGAAGGCGCGGCAACCGGCTATGGTCACCGGGGCCCGTCTTGGAGGTGGAGCTTGGTCTTGGCGCCCGCGCACCGCCACGGCAAGCGGCGCAGGGCCCTGCCGCAGCAAGCGATCCTGACGTGGTGGTGCGGGGAGAGGTGGAGCGTTCTCTTATGGTCGAGGGACTTCTTGGCAGCTTCCTTCTTTGCGCACGGGTGCCGGACGCGGTGGGTCGCGCTGCGGAACCGCGCGCCTTGGCGCCAGGGCACCGTCCTGGTGCAGAGGTGGTGGAGGTGCTCCATGAGCTACGTCGCCTGTAGCTGACGGAGGGCGAGGCAGCGAGAGGGATGGCGCAGGGGAGCCCCCCGCGGCGCTGACAAGCTCGGCGATGCGGTCCATCCAGTCCTCGTAGTGGTCGTTGACGGGGTGGTAGCGCAGGAGCTCACGTGCCATGCACAGCGCGGCCTGCGCGTCCGTGGGAGCGCGACAGGCGTGGGACGATGAGCCGGCCGGGGTCAGCGACGGAGTGGCGGTGCGGACGTCCCGCCGCACCAAGGGGTGCAGCGAGGAGGCTTGCTACTCGTTCCCTGCCGGGCCGGTGGCGGCGTTGGCGGCAGGCGATGGAGAACGACGAGGTGGCCCACCAACGGGAGCCGTCTGGGCGACGCGGGTGGCAAGGGCAGCCCTGCGCTTAGCGCGAGCTCGGCGAGCATCCGCCATGGAGATGACGATGCAACGGGGCGCGGAGCGACGGAAGGAAACCTTCGGCACACCCCTACCTGGCGTGCCAAATGTCGGATCTCGGGTTCCGGGAAAACCCTTAAGGTTCGAACTCTGGGGTGCGTGCGAAGATCTCTCCCTCACAGATCACGCCCTCACACGCTTCATGATTTCTAAGCTTGCTCGATGAACTCGCAACACAAGGGACACAAGATTTATACTGGTTCGGGCCACCGTTGTGGTGTAGTACCCTACTCCAGTGTGGTGGTGGTGGATTACCTCTTGGGCTAGGGATGAACAGTACAAGGGGAAGAACAGCCTCCTGAGGAGAGGTGTTCTTGTGCGTGGTGAGATTGAGGGTGTGAGGATTCGATCTCCGAATGAGTTGCCTCCTACGGTGGTGGCTCGTCCTATTTATAGAGGCCCCGGTCCTCTTCCTAAATATTGAGCGGGAAGGGATCCCACAACGGCCAATTTGAAAGGGGACAGCTAGTACAGCTTATCCTGACAAAAGTAGTCTTCGCCTGCTAAAGGCTCTGGTGGTGACGCCGTCTTGGGCTCCATGGTGACCTCTGTCTTGCCGTCATGCTGGTCTTGGTCTCGTTGCACCGATAGGGAAACCTCTGCTTGATGCCTTGGTACTCCTCGCCTGCGCTTGCCCCCTTAGCACTGAAGGGGAAACAAGGACACTGTGCGCGCTGGCGCCCGCCTGACCTTGGTCGTCATGGCTCACGTCATGAGAACCTCGCGAGGTTTGCCTTACCTTGATCTCTCCGCCCCTCGCGAGCCAGCCTGGTGAGGCCGCTCCCGAGGAGGTCTTCTGTCGTCCGCCTCGCGAGGCTTGGCCCCTCGCGAGGGTCTTGAAAGCTTGTTGGTGAATATGGGCCATACGGGCCCACTAGCAGAGCCACGCCGTGGGCCGCAGGCAGGCAAGTCTGGGGACCCCCATTCCCAGAACGCCGACAGGGCGAGATGTCGCTTAGGCGGGCGGGCGGGATCTGCCCACACGAAGGCAGCGAACAAGGGCACGGAGGACCTTAGTCCGCGCCAGCGCCGGCTCCGAGAGGAAGGTACGCATCAGCTTCCTCCATCGCCGACAGCGACAACGTCAACGCTGCACCTCCTCACCTCCCATAGTGGACGGTATTCGGCCGGATCTGTGACCACCGGTGAGGAGAGAGATAGAGTGGACACTGTCATCTTGTTTTGATATGGAGTGGGTGACAGAGCGAGACGTGAGAAACCCTATCAAACAAGAGGCTATATATACAATGGAGTAAAAAATCTCTCCATAGCAGTGGTTTTAAATAGAATACGAGTGTTCCCAGAAAAAAGAAGCGAAAACTGGCGGACAATTTTTTAACGTACCAAGAAAGAAAACTCGATCAAAAACACGCCCCCGCTTCCAGGTCGCGAGAGTCGTCGCGCGCACACACATAGACATAGACATCCATATCCATGTAGCCGGCCACAACATGCATGTAAAAAGTTCTTGGAAGTCCGTGCTACAGCTAGCTGTCCTCCCCCAACTCGTCAATCTCTTCTAGTAGTGCTAGTAGTCCATGGCGCGATCCATCGACAAGCAGGCAGGAAAGTTATCGTATACTCGGTTTGCGGTGAGTGGCATGCCGAGCGACCGTGTGGGGTGGAGCCGTGGAGGAGGGTGAGACACGAACGCGACAGACGTGATTTAAACGCTGGTTTTGCTCGATGGCGCGATCCAACGAAATGAAACGTTGGTTTCTCTCCGTTTCCATTTTTTCTCTGGAAAAACGGAAACTTTCCCCTCCATTTTCATTCCTACTCCAAGGTTGCCCCGTTACAACATTCCATCAAATACAAAGGAAAACTTACACGCATGCTGATGCATCTCAATGATTCACAGATCATAGCCAATATTTACTTCACAACTAAAGACAAAAGTTGTGAGAGCGTGAACAAAAGAAAAACTACTGATGGGGTCACTACAACTTAAACCCTAAACCCCAAACAGGATTTAATTTCATGGCTAGGTAGAACCTGTCGAAGGAAAGACGTCTGGCACCCTCAGATCATACGATGCTTTTGTGCAGTTCCACTAAAATCGAGCTGAGCATTCCTGATGGCAAAGATATTGAAGAGATTAGAATAATAGTACTGGCACTAGTTCATGAGACATAAACTCATCACAAATAGAAGCCGGTAGAAGTAGAGAAAGATCGACATGGAGATGGAGCTACGTGGGGAGCTGCGGCAGTGGAGCAAGCCGGCTCCAAAAGGAAGATGAACCTGGGACGTCGGGCTGTAGCTAGAAGGGCGGTTGGGAGGCGGCATCAGCCCATACCGCGGGGACCCCCGATTGGGATGCACCGACTGTGGGTTTTCTCCCTCGCCGATGTCGACCGCCTCTACGCAGAACATCGTTCCCTTCCCCCAGCAGCGGGATCAAGCCGGATCTGTGACCAGCGGTGTGGCCACCATCGTTCTATGCTTGTGAAGAGAGCAACCCAAGCAAGCAGGCTTGTAGCTTAGGCTCCTGCTAGTGTATATATAATGATTTTCTTTTTCTCTCCATATCAACCATTTTATATTGCGTACGTGTCATTGAAGAGTGAAATGATGGTTGCTTCTTCCGACTAACTTATTGTGTGATTTGACTGCTCAGTAGTGGCCCCTACATGTACTCCCCCTACATGTATGACCGTTCCTGAGTCTCACCTGTACTTATCTCTATTTTCTTGCATGACACGTAGACAGGATGCGCATAGAGGAATTTTGTTACTGCATGTTGTTATGTAGTACTACTAGTACCTACTCCCTCCTTCCGGTTCACTACTGGTACTCCCTCTGTCCTGGCTTATTAGTCCACTTTCTACTCAATTCATGGGCTCGTTTTCCTCAAGAAATTGTCTTTACCAACGTATTAATATCGGGAATGCATGCGTGAACAATGAATGATTAAACCTTGCATGCAACGTTTTGACAAAGCATAGACTTATGAACATGTGAATGTGAGGGACTACAACCTCGTGCATGCATGCAACAGTCACACGTACACATGGATGCAAAAACATGCGCGATGCCCTAATGCATGCATGTCCGAGCACACGAGGGAACACACACGGTCATGCTCAAGTGCTCAACCTACACGTGCATGCACACACATACTCAGCCAGGGTGAGCTAGTAACCGTATAAACACCGGAAAATGTATATATTGAGTGCAATGAGCATATTATGAAGTCCATTGACCGTATTTTTACAAATATACAGTGACAGACAGTGTATTTATCTTGTTTGAAATTAAGCCATATTAACCGGAAAGGATGCAGTATGGACTAGCATTACTTTGATGTGTCCCGTCGACTTGCCGACAAGGAGAAGCTTGCAGGGCGGGAGAAGCTTGCGCGCGGTGGCTCGCAGGACAAGGAGAAACTTTTGACTAATGCAAGCTCTCCCTCGCTCAGGCGGTGGACGTGCAACAGTTAATTCGCTGTCAGATAGCCAGAAGCATACACTATACTAGTACCATTATTGTTTGACTTACCGAAGAGGCGAACAGCCAAGCGCAAAGTTTACTAGTACTCCACAAGTACTACTACTATAGAGGTATGTACTACTACTAGGAACCGGATGGAGGAGCGTCTGCACTCTTATTTTATTTTAAAATGTGATAAAGCAATCTTCAACACATTTGGTTCTCTTCGAGGGTTCTCGCATGTGATAATGGAAGTTGATTGCATGGAACACTCGCTACAATTCTCGCTTAATTCTGGCTCATATCCTATTACAAATAGGAGCGCTCGGTAATACTTTCTCTTTTTTTGTCATTCAACATGTAAACAGGTCAGCAAACCTTGCGGCGCATCTTTGTGCGAACCGTGCTTGCTGCACTTTGAATGTGGCCGAGAGCTGGCTTGATGAAACACCTCGCTTCCTTCTTCTTTTTTTGCGGGGTACCTCGCTTCCTAGTGACCAGTCTCTTGGCTGATCATCCTAAGAATGCTTATATATGAATAAAGCTCTCTCATTTACCCGCAAAAAAGATTAAGCCATATTAACCAGAAAGGAGGGAGTATGGACTAGCACTACTTTTTGGTGTGTCCCGTCAACTCGCAGAATGAGGAGAAGCTTGCAGGACAAGGTGAAGCTCACTTATGCCTTTTGACTAATGCAACCTACCCTTGCCCAGGCGGTCGACATGCAGCAGTTCATTCGGTGTCAGATTGCCAGAGGCATACACTGTAGTACCCAACATGCAGAGTACCATCATTGTTCAACTTCACGAATAGGCGAAGAGCCAAGCGCAAGGTTTAGTAGTACGAGTAGTACTACTACTAGAACCGCATGGTGGAGCGTCTGTACTCTTATTTTATTTTAATCTCTGATAAAGTACACATTTATTCGGGAGAAGGGCAGAAAACGGCAGCCCAATAGTAGTATTAAAAAACATCGAACATGTAATGATGATATCGATCAACCATGCTCGAATATATCTTGGCCTCTGTGCAAGCCCGTCTGTGTGTTCTCGCTCCTCGTCTCTCTCAAGGAACGGCGGGTTGGCCATTTTGCCGTGAATTGAGATCGGTTTGCTCACACTCCGGTCCCACACGTCAGTGATATGCCAAGAGGAAGTGCCTTGACCTACTGGCCATACGCGTACTTGGTTTTGCACCTTCATACTACTCCTCCCTCCGTCACAGTTTACAGGGCGCACTTCATTCTGATGCATTTCTCTCCATGCATTTCCACCACCAGAGAGACTTTAGACGCATTTGGTTTAATGCTCAATTAATTAGGGCGTGGTAACCGCAATCAAGTCCACAATTTTCTCTCGATGTACTACGGAGTGGAGTAAGTGCATGCATGTGTGTGTACCCGGGGTGGAAGCACTGCATGCATGTGTGTACGCATTATTTCCTCTAGTAATAGACGCCATGCTATAACTAAGAATGCTATTTTTCAGGCCGATCGCTAGTCGCCTTGGCTCCAGAGATTGTTTTTTTTGAAGCGCGCTCTATAAACACTGACGGAGGGAGTAGTATGAGCGGATTCAAAGAAGAGCATATTGATGGTTGCTTTTTCCGAGCAACTTACAGTGGGAAAGGTGGGGCTTATGATTTGACTGCTAATTACTCACTATTAGTGCGGCGCAACGACCGGGCTGAGTCTCCCATGCGGTTGTGCACTACGCCCTCCGTTCTTAAATATACTACGGAGTATTTGTCTTTCTAGAGATTTCAATGAGTGACTACATACGAAGCAAAATGAGTGAATCTACACTCTAAAATATGTCCATTTGAAATTTGTAAAAAATATATTTAGGAACGGAGGAAGTATAATTTTGTGCATGGCACATGGACCCGGATGCTGAAGAGGCTTCTGGCAATGCTATCAAGCTTCCAGCATTTGTTTACATAATTGATGTACTATACAAATAATTTTCCAGCGACATGAAATTGTACAATGCTCCGAGCTTTCAGCTTTTGTTTTGTGTGTCTTGCCATCCATGTTCTTTCAGAAACAATAAAAAACTAACTTCCTTGCTAATGCATCTCAATGATTAGCAGATCAGGGATAATATTTACATCACAACTGAAGACAAAGTTGTGAGAAGGTGTTAAATTAAAATTGATCCATGCTTTCATTGGCAGCAACGTCCCACCAGCTCTGTCTAAATCAACAAGGCATGTTGGGAAAAAAGTAGCTGTCTGGAGCATGCAACATTCCGATCATTTTGTGCAGTTCCACTAAAATAGAGCTGAGCGTCCCTGTTCCAAAGATATTAAGTGTGATTACAATAATAGAGGATTGTTGATGAAACAATAAACACATAAATAGAAGCCGGTCACCTTTGTAGTCTCTCTTAAGACTAACTAGTTGGAGAAGATTAAGCAAATAGTTGGAGAAGATTAGGCTCGGAGTTGGATGAGGAGGATAGAGCAAAACCAATCTCCCTTTGCGCAGTCGCACTGAAATGTAGAGACGTTGCCCGTGTGACATTTTAGTACAACTGCACAAAACACTCTTAAGAAAAAAGTGATTTGTGCAGTTCACCAAAAGGTCGCAATAGCAACGAGGTGAAATGGATAGCCCTCTTTGCAAAAAAGAGGTAGAAAGGAAACAATTACTGGCCAATAACAGTTGATGACACATACGACGACCAAAAAGAAACATATTCCTTGTCCTAAGGGAAGATAACAACACGGTTGTGTTTGTCTAAAACGGTGTGAGGACGAGATTGCAATATGGAAAGTACGCCGGACGAGCTACGTTTTGGGCAAAGAACTATGGAAGATCCACATGCAGCGACGTGGGAAGACGGGCAGTGGAGCAAGGCCGGAGGGGATACCTGGGGGTCGTCGGGATGTAACTAGGAGAGCGGCGGCGGGCGGGATCTGCCCATACTGCGGCAGCGAGCAGGTGGCGTAGGCCCTACCGCGCCGGAGCTTGGTCAGAGAGAACGGCGGGTACCGCAGATCGGGACGTGCTGCCTCGGCGCCGTCGAACGGAGAAATGATGCACATCCTCCCTTTTCGCCGGCGGACGGGATGCGACCGGATCAGTGACCAACGGTGAGGAGAGAGAGGCCACCGCCACCTTGTGTGAGATACTCTAAAGAGAGACAAACCCAGGCAGGCAGGCTCCATTGTATATGGTGGAGCGGACTACCCTTTTCTCCATAAAAATCATTTTATATTATGTGTACGTGCCATTGAGCGATATAACTTTACTTAAAAATAACGCGCCAATGCATCAAGTCGAATTTTGTTTCGTGCACGCGTGGTGCACGACCTCCGTAGGTAAACAACCGCTACACGCGTTCAAATTAGCACATGGGCTGCCATTTCGTACAGAAATGAGCTCCACCGTGTACCCGCGCGGGTGTGGCTGGGCACGAAGCGTGAGTATGTGCACCTATTCTCTTCATGTACGTACACCACCTACGTGGGGGTGTGTGAGAGAGATACAAATGTAGAGAGATATAGTGTGTGGGTTAGTGAGTGTTTTTTTCTGGGGGGGTGGTTGAGAAATAGACAAGCAATATATGTGGATGATATTTCAATCAAAAAATGTAACAAATGCAATGTGTGTGAAAATAGAGTCCTGGATATATCATATATATAGAGGGGGCGATCCACGAGAAGAGAGTGGAGGTATCATCGGGTTGAGGCATCCATAGAATCGAAGAGAGGGATGATGATGTGTGTGTGTGCGCGCGCACGCGCGCGATCGATAAAGAGTGCCATCGAATTTGTGTGTGCCCACGTCAAAGATATAGGGTGGCTGGCCTACTGGAATGTGAGAGGGGACAGGTGCAGTTTGTCTCTGTGGCATGGATACCTACCTACAGCGCTCGACTATCGGTGTGTGGCGGGGGGGAGACCTAATTAACTATAGAGGTACAATGGCTGGTATATGTGTGGAGGAGGAGAGAGGCCTACCTTATGTATTGAGGGAGATCGATCGGCATCCATGCGGGGGGGGGGGGGGGGGGGGGGGGGGGGGGGGGGGGGGGGGGGGGGGGGGGGGGGGGGGGGGGGGGGGGGGGGGGGGGGGGGGGGGGGGGGGGGGGGGGGGGGGGGGGGGGGGGGGGGGGGGGGGGGGGGGGGGGGGGGGGGGGGGGGGGGGGGGGGGGGGGGGGGGGGGGGGGGGGGGGGGGGGGGGGGGGGGGGGGGGGGGGGGGGGGGGGGGGGGGGGGGGGGGGGGGGGGGGGGGGGGGGGGGGGGGGGGGGGGGGGGGGGGGGGGGGGGGGGGGGGGGGGGGGGGGGGGGGGGGGGGGGGGGGGGGGGGGGGGGGGGGGGGGGGGGGGGGGGGGGGGGGGGGGGGGGGGGGGGGGGGGGGGGGGGGGGGGGGGGGGGGGGGGGGGGGGGGGGGGGGGGGGGGGGGGGGGGGGGGGGGGGGGGGGGGGGGGGGGGGGGGGGGGGGGGGGGGGGGGGGGGGGGGGGGGGGGGGGGGGGGGGGGGGGGGGGGGGGGGGGGGGGGGGGGGGGGGGGGGGGGGGGGGGGGGGGGGGGGGGGGGGGGGGGGGGGGGGGGGGGGGGGGGGGGGGGGGGGGGGGGGGGGGGGGGGGGGGGGGGGGGGGGGGGGGGGGGGGGGGGGGGGGGGGGGGGGGGGGGGGGGGGGGGGGGGGGGGGGGGGGGGGGGGGGGGGGGGGGGGGGGGGGGGGGGGGGGGGGGGGGGGGGGGGGGGGGGGGGGGGGGGGGGGGGGGGGGGGGGGGGGGGGGGGGGGGGGGGGGGGGGGGGGGGGGGGGGGGGGGGGGGGGGGGGGGGGGGGGGGGGGGGGGGGGGGGGGGGGGGGGGGGGGGGGGGGGGGGGGGGGGGGGGGGGGGGGGGGGGGGGGGGGGGGGGGGGGGGGGGGGGGGGGGGGGGGGGGGGGGGGGGGGGGGGGGGGGGGGGGGGGGGGGGGGGGGGGGGGGGGGGGGGGGGGGGGGGGGGGGGGGGGGGGGGGGGGGGGGGGGGGGGGGGGGGGGGGGGGGGGGGGGGGGGGGGGGGGGGGGGGGGGGGGGGGGGGGGGGGGGGGGGGGGGGGGGGGGGGGGGGGGGGGGGGGGGGGGGGGGGGGGGGGGGGGGGGGGGGGGGGGGGGGGGGGGGGGGGGGGGGGGGGGGGGGGGGGGGGGGGGGGGGGGGGGGGGGGGGGGGGGGGGGGGGGGGGGGGGGGGGGGGGGGGGGGGGGGGGGGGGGGGGGGGGGGGGGGGGGGGGGGGGGGGGGGGGGGGGGGGGGGGGGGGGGGGGGGGGGGGGGGGGGGGGGGGGGGGGGGGGGGGGGGGGGGGGGGGGGGGGGGGGGGGGGGGGGGGGGGGGGGGGGGGGGGGGGGGGGGGGGGGGGGGGGGGGGGGGGGGGGGGGGGGGGGGGGGGGGGGGGGGGGGGGGGGGGGGGGGGAAATTTAATTGGACATAACATGGATTCATAGCTTTGAATAGCATTTGTATAGTAAAATGGGACAAGACTCTCTCTTTGTGTGGTGTGAATAGTTTTATTTTTTTCGTTGAGGGAAGTGTAAATTGATTTGGTACGTACAAGTCCAATATTACAGGCTTGTCCCTAAAATTCAACCCGCGCCTTATTATATCCCGAAAATTCAGATATCGTGCTCCCAAAACTGGCGCCCTCACAACCCGTGCCTTGCTATCCCGAAATTACAACGCACGCGAAAACTCCCTCCAGCTACCAAATCCCGACACGCGAAATCCCCCTTCTAACCCTGAGCCAAAAGGGCCGCTAGTTCAAATCGGTGGGGGTAGTTTTGTAACACACCCTACATTTTGGACAAGCGCGTCCCTAAGTCATGGTTCCCCCTCCCATCGCCTCCTTTTCGCCATTCAAAATCCCAGGCCGCGACAACCTCTCCGCTCGAGCCGCGAAACCCCACCCTCCTCCGTCCACTAGCTCACTGCTGCCCAGCCGGAGCCTCTTCCCCGACGACGTCGTCCACCGCAACAGCTCGACATCCCTCATCCACCTCCCCGGATGAGGATCCGTCGTCCCGCCAGTTCAGACGCCCCATCCTCCACCTCCAAGGAGCTTCTCCGACAATCGCCTCGTCTATCGCGGTTGCTCCATCCCCACAGCGCCGCCTTAACCTGCTCCACCGGAACCGTAGCATCCTCACCGACTCCTCGGACAAAGCCGAGGCCTACTCGGTGCCACCAAAGAGGTTGTACACTCATCGCATCGCACCTTCTCCTTAACTCGACCTCCCGGCGCCGACGGTGCTCCATCCCGCACCCCCATGGAGTGGCTACCTAGAAGCCGGTGCCGCGGGCGACATCTCCATGGCGTCTCTCCCCCAGTGCGAGGCCCCTTCGGCGGTGGCGTCCATACCAGCCGAATATGCTACTGCTGCTTTGGCTCTCGCTCGCTCGCGCTGCTGCTGCTGCTCTCTCCCTCGCTCGTGTTGCTGCTCTGCTCTGATTTAGCTACACTTCAGTTGACTGAATCGACTTTTGGGTCAGTCGATTTTCAGGGGGTGGGGGGGCTCGCCGGAGTTAAGGAAGAACCACCCACAGCGAGGAGGGGGGCTCGCCGGAGAGGTACCCCACTATCTATCTTAGGGTTCAGGGTGGGGGCGGTGGTCGCCGGTGGTGGGGGCGCGGTGGTGGGGCGGTGGCGTGGGGATTGTCGGTGTCAAAACTGGCTGATCTCGGGTAGGGGGTCCCGAACTGTGTGTCTAAGGTCGATGGTAACAGGAGACAGGGGACACGATGTTTACCCAGGTTTGGGCCCTCTCTATGGAGGTAATACCCTACTTCCTGCTTGATTGATCTTGATGAATATGAGTATTACAAGAGTTGATCTACCACGAGATCGTAATGGCTAAAACCCTAGAACTCTAACCTGTATGATTATGATTGCCTCTACGGACTAAACCCTCCGGTTTATATAGACACCGGAGGGGACTAGGGTTGTACAAAGTCGGTTACAGAGAAATGAATCTACACATCCGAACGCCAAGCTTGCCATCCACACAAAGGAGAGTCCCATCCGGACACGGGTGAGAGTCTTCGGTCTTGTATCTTCACAGCCCATCAGTCCGGCCCATGTCCAATAGGCCGGACGCCCGAGGACCCCTTAGTCCAGGACTCCCTCAGTAGCCCCTGAACCAGGCTTCAATGATGAGGTGTTCGGCGTGCAGATTGTCTTCGGCATTGCAAGGCGGGTTCCTCCTCCGAATTCTCCAAAACAGCCTTTGAACACAAAGAACATGCCCGGCTCTGCAAAACAAGTACCACACACAACCGCAGAGAGTATAATATTTCACGAATCCAATCCGCTGACAACTTTTTGTAGCGTGACATCACGTCTCTGCCTGGTCATTATTTCAAACTATTTTTGGCCTGCCGCTCCACGTTTCGAGATGCGATTTCATTGGCACGTCTTGTCGAAGCAGAGATCATGTCCCCTTATTGTGGGATTCCCATCAATACGGGCGTGGGTAATCCAACCGTGACGTTTGCACAGCCCTTGGGAATAGACGAGTTTTCAGGTGAGTGGGGAGGTGCTTGATATTCACTGCCTTTATAAGGAGATAAGGATTCCTTTCTTTCACCCACGCCTTCTCCCTCTCTCCCTTCCCATTCTCGAGCTCCAGCACCCAAGTTCTCATCTTTTCCGCCTCAAGAAAGCACTCAACCATGTCCGGATCTGGATCGCAAGGCAAGTGGATGGCCTCCTCCATTAGGGAGAAGGGCATCACCAAGCTTCGGGAGGCCGGGTACCTGGCCAAAGAAGTCGCCCACCGGCTTCCTGCCCAGGGGCAGATCGTCCCCACCCCGAAGCCCAATGAAAGGGTGGTGTTCATCCCCCACTTCGTCCACGGGTTAGGGTTTCCTCTCCACCCTTTCGTCCGCGGACTCATGTTCTATTACGGGCTAGATTTCCATGATCTAACCCCAAACTCTTTCCTCAACATCTCGGCATTCATTGTCGTGTGTGAGGCCTTCCTCCGCATTCCACCCCACTTCGGACTGTGGCTCAAGATCTTCAACGTGAAGCCGAAGGTGGCGGATGGCCAACACGCTGAGTGTGGAGGTGCCATGGTGAGCAAGATGCCCAATGTCACATGGCCCAAAGGTACCTTTGTGGAGACCGTCAAAGAGTGGCAGAAGCTGTGGTTCTATATTACAGAGCCCCGTGACGCCACCTGGGCCGCGGCTCCCGAATTCAAGTCCGGAGCCCCAATGCGACTCACCTCCTGGCTAGAGAAGATCCTGAATTGGTCTTTGTTGGACGAGCTGACGATGCTGCAAACGCGTATCCAGAGTATGGTGGACAAAAACATCAAGCTCGTCAACGTGGTCCAGGTGATGCTGGTTCGCCGGATCCTTCCGTGCCAGAGCCGGACTTGCCATTTATGGGAGTTCGATCCGGCCAAGCACCAGACCTTGCAACGATTCTTTGGAACTACACACGAAGACATCTGGAAGGTGCTCTTTAAGGGCAACGAGACACCACCGGAGACGACTGAGGGGACCGTGGGCACGCCCTGGCCCATCCCGCCAGTGCGGTAAGTCTTTCACGTTTCAAGGTGTATCCTTTACTTGCTTGTTCAGGGAAGATACCTAAACCTCACTTGTTATTTCTCAGGGCTGGACAAAGAAGGCGGTGCGGATTCAGTGTTCGGCTCCGCTGCCTGAGGAACCAGCCATCCCACTTCTGATGAAGATGCTAGTCCCGGCGCCTTACCAAGCGCCGGAGAAGAAGGCCAAGAAGAAGGCCAAGGGGGCCAGAGGTGGCCTCCGCCGCAAGGGTGCTTCGAACGTGACGTCCAAAGACAATGAGACTCACTCCTCCGCCACCGAAGACGACGAGGAGGAGGAGGAAGAAAGCAACTCCCCCCTGAGGGGGAAGGAAGAAGAGGGCGGCCTCCTCAAATCTGGAGGTAGAGGCGTCCAAGAGGGGGAAGGGCTCCCTCGCGGATAACTCTGCGTGGGACGTCGATAGCAGCCCAGAGCCGCGGCCCCGCAACAAGCCCCTGGCTGAATCGTGATTATTGAAAAACCTAGACACATCCAAATATCCAGCCTCTTTTCTTCATAGTATTAACATGTTGAATCATGCACTTGCAGTCCAGCTCGGTCCAACCTCGAGCGATCCTCCTCCTCGGGGAATTCGCTGGACCCGAAGGCGATGGACAGCGGGTCCCATCCGGAGGCCTCCTCTCCCAAGGCCATGGGTGACACCGAGGTGTTGTCCCGAAGGATCCTCGGCCAGGGAGAGACTCAGGAGGACGCCAGGGCGGCGCCGGAGGGTAAGACCTCGGCCGCCGGACACATGGGGGAGCAAATCCCCATGGAGACTGGCGATGGGGGCCATATTCAGTTCGGCCCCCAGCCGAATACGGTCCCGTAGACCTATACGGCTCTGGGATCCGGCGAGCAGCCTCCTTTGAAAGAAGGAGGTGTGCCTATTCCGCCGGTGACCTCTGTCCAACCAGAGGCACCGGATGCTCTCTTGGAAGCGCTGCGAGGTGCTTCCATTGTGGAGGAACACCGTACCCTCATGGGTACGGTGATTGAGAAGATTCAGTCCGCGAGGAGCGGACTGACCGAAGCCTGCACAAGCCTTCTAACAGGCTTTGAGGTAAGCAACGTAATTAAAAGAATGTCACAGTATAGACAGTAGCCCCTGAGACTCTATTTGGTGTTCAGAAAGAAAAGCCAGAAAGAGGATCAAAGAATCTTCGCCGGAGACTAACTATATGCGTCTTATGTGATTAAGCAGGCGTCGTTGCTGACTGCAACCTCCCACACTGCCGAAGTCTCTGGACTGAAGCAGAGACTGGAGCGGGCCGAGGAAGAGCTCGGCCAAGCAAAGAAGCAGCTAGAGGATAAGCAAGGTATGTAATGACCTGCTATATATTCAGAAAGAATAAACGATGTGCATTGACCATAGGGCCATGATATTTGCAGGAGCAACGACTGAGGTTGAGGCCCTTAAAAAGGCGCTGGTCGAGGCCGAGGAGAGAGCTGCCAAGGAACAAGCCGCCCGCAAGAAGCACGAGGCCAGGCTTGATGAGGTCCAGCAAGAGCTTCAGGATGCCGTGAAGAAGTGCGAGTCCTTGGAGCGGGATATTACGGCTCAAGAGACCGAACTCGCCCAGGCTCGTCAAAGCGCACAAGATGCCCGAGCTGAAGCCCAGGGCGCTCTTCAGGAGACTCAAGAGGCCAAGAAGATTGCGGCGGGTAAGGCCTTCATTATGCAGAGCAAGTATGTGAAGGAGAGGTACCTCTTACTAACCCGGATTTGGAGTTCTCCAGGGGCGTTTGTGGATTTGCCGTGCAGTGTTTTTGACGCTGCGGAATTCTTCCACGCCGAAGAAGGGAGCTCAACAGAGAAGCTGTTTTGGTCGCAGTATCTTGCGCCAGAACATCCGATGCCCTTTAGCGACCAGCTAAAACAGCTGGTCGAGCTGCATAGGGTGGCCGAACTGGCCATGAAGGATTTAATAATCCAGCTGTGGCCTGCCGAAGCTATACCCAGTAGCTACTTTGGACTCGTGAAGCGGCTGGTCGATGCTTGCCCTCGGCTTGACGTTATCAAGCGATTAGTCTGCATCGAGGGTGCGTGGATGGCCTTCGCCCGTGTCAAGATGCAGTGGGCGAAGATGAACGCCGTCAAGCTCGCGACCGAGGGACCGCCCGAGGGCAAGGAGCACCGCACGCCCGAGCTATACTTTGACAATGTCCTGGAGGGATCCCGCATTGTGGCAGCACAGTGCGCGAAAGATGTGATCTTTGAATGAATACATTCATATTACCTTGCCCTGTATTATGAAACAAAGTTGATTATGTAGTATAATGCTTGTTTGAAATTTTACCTCCTGTGCGGCCGTCTGTATAAAATCTGAGAGTAGGCCAGTCGTCGGCTTCAGCCCCCACGTAGGTAGTACGGGGGTGTTTGGGATGAAATCTAAACACTCTTGATCCAATTGTTTGGTCCTTGAAGGAGGTGTTTAGGGCAACGAACCAGGCAATCGGACTATGTGGCTTTAGCACCCTCACTTAGCCATAGGAGTTTGACAAAAAATAAAACAATAATTTTTAGGCGCAGCCCCTAGTATCCGAACTAGGGTGCTGAACACGCCTGGTCGGGTAAGAACTGATTCATCGCAAAATGCGGGAAAAATCACTAAAGATTTGAAACCTCCGAAGAGCTGACCGGCTCTCGCCGCATCATGACAGTCAGTTTTCGGCTTTCTCTGTCGGATCATGGGTTCCGGCAAAACCCTTAAGGTTCGAACTCTGGGGTGCACGCGAAGTTCTTTCCCTACCGATCCACGTCCTAGCTTGCTAAGACCTCACGGACGAACTCGACGAACTCACAACACGAAGGACACAAGGTTTATACTGGTTCGGGCCACCGTTGTGGACCCTACTCCAGTGTGGTGGTGGTGGATTGCCTCTTGGGCTGATGATGAACAGTACAAGGGGAAGAACAGCCTCCTGAGGTTGAGGTGTTCTTGCGCTCTGTGGATGAGGATCACCCAAGATCAGATGGGATGCCTCCTAATGAGTTATTAGTTGTCCTCTACGGTGGTGGCTAGTTCTACTTATATAGGCCCTGGTCCTCTTCCCAAATATTGAGCAGGAAGGGAGCCAACAACGGCCAATTTGAAAGGGGACAGCTAGTACAGTTTATCCTGACAAAAGCGGTCTTCGCCTGCAAAAGGCTCTGGTGGTGATGCCGCCTTGGGCTCCATGGTGACCTCCATCTTGCCGTCCTGCTGGTCTTGGTCTCATTGCACCGATATGGAAACCTTTGCTTGATGCCTCGGTACTCTGCGCTTGCGCTTGCTTCCTTAGCACCAAAGGGGAAACAAGGACACTGTGCGTGCTGGCGCCCGCCTGGCGCCCGCTTGATCTCGATCGTGACGGCTCACGTCACGAGAACCTCGCGAGGTTTGCCTTGCCTTGATCCCTCCGCCCCTCGCGAGCCAACCTGGTGAGGCTGCTCCTGAGGAGGTCTTGTGTCGTCCGCCTCACGAGGCTTGGCCCCTCGCGAGGGTCTTGAACGCCTTGTTGATGAAGATGGGCCGGGGGGGGGGGGGGGGGGGGGGGGGGGGGGGGGGGGGGGGGGGGGGGGGGGGGGGGGGGGGGGGGGGGGGGGGGGGGGGGGGGGGGGGGGGGGGGGGGGGGGGCGAGCTTGACGGTGTTCATCTTCGCCCACTGCACCTTGATGCGGGCGAAGGCCATCCGCGCACCCTCGATGCAGACCGACCGCTTGATGACGTCAAGCCGGGGGCAGGCATTGACCAGCCGCTTCACGAGCCCGAAGTAGCTGCTGGGTATAGCTTCGGCAGGCCACAGCTGGATTATTAAATCCTTCGTGGCTAGTTCGGCCACCCTATGTAGTTCGACCAGCTGTTTTAGCTGGTCGCTAACGAGCACCGGATGTTCTGGCGCAAGGTATTGCGACCAGAACAGCTTCTCTGTCAAGCTCCCCTCTTCGGCTCGGAAGAACTCCGCAGCGTCGGCAACACTGCGTGGCAAATCCGCAAATGCTCCTGGAGAACTCCAAATCCGGGTTAGTAAGAGATACCTCTTCTTCATATATTTGCTCTTCATAATGAAGGCCTTACCCGCCGCGATCTTCTTGGCCTCTTGAATCTCCTGGAGAGCACCCTGGGCTTCAACCCGGGCATCTTGTGCGCTTTGGCGAGCCTTGGCGAGTTCGGTCTCTTGATCCGCAATATGGCACTCCAAGGACTCGCATTTCTTCACGGCGTCCTGGATCTCTTGCTGGACCTCACCGACCCTGGCCTCGTGCTTTTCGCGGGCGGCTTGTTCCTTGGCCACTCTCTCCTCGGCCTCGGCCAGCGCCTTCTTGAGGGTCTCTACCTCGGTCGCCGCTCCTAACAAATGTCATGGCACTTTGGTCAACACAAATCATTTATCCTTTCTGAATTTACACAAGGTCATTGCATACCTTGATTGTCTTCCAGCTGTTTTTTCACATGGCCGAGCTCTTCCTCGGTCCGTTCCAGACTCTGCTTCAGTCTGGAGACCTCAGCAGCATGAGAAGTTGCAGCCAGCAACCACGCCTGCTTATTCACATAGACATGTCCAGTTAGTCTCCTTCAAAAGTTATTTGATCCTCTGTCCGGCTTTTCTTTCCGAACACCGGACAGAGTGTCAGGGGCTACTGTCTATACTATGGCATTCTTTTCATACAATTGCGTCGCTCACCTCAAAGCCTGTCAGAAGGCTGATGCAGGCTTCGGACAGTCCGCTCTTCGCGGACTAAATCTTCTCAATCACCGTACCCATGAGGGTACAGTGTTCCTCAACAATGGAAGCACCTCGCAGCGCTTCCAGTAGGGTATCCGGTGCCTCTGGTTGGACAGAGGTCACCGGCGGAATGGGCACGCCTCCTTCCTTCGAAGGAGGCTGCTTGCCGGATTCCGGAGCCGTATAGGTCTCCGGGACCGTATTCGGCTGGGGCCCAAATTGGATATGGCCCCCATCGCCAGTCTCCATGGGGATTTGCTCCCCCATGTGTCCGGCGGCCGAGGTTTCACCCTCTGGCACCGCCCTGATGGCCTCCTGCTGTGGCACCCCGGCTCAGAGGAAACCGGAACGCCCCGTATTCCAGTCCCAGGGGGGGGGGGGGGGGGGGGGGGGGGGGGGGGGGGGGGGGGGGGGGGGGGGGGGGGGGGGGGGGGGGGGGGGGGGGGGGGGGGGGGGGGGGGGGGGGGGGGGGGGGGGGGGGGGGGGGGGGGGGGGGGGGGGGGGGGGGGGGGGGGGGGGGGGGGGGGGGGGGGGGGGGGGGGGGGGGGGGGGGGGGGGGGGGGGGGGGGGGGGGGGGGGGGGGGGGGGGGGGGGGGGGGGGGGGGGGGGGGGGGGGGGGGGGGGGGGGGGGGGGGGGGGGGGGGGGGGGGGGGGGGGGGGGGGGGGGGGGGGGGGGGGGGGGGGGGGGGGGGGGGGGGGGGGGGGGGGGGGGGGGGGGGGGGGGGGGGGGGGGGGGGGGGGGGGGGGGGGGGGGGGGGGGGGGGGGGGGGGGGGGGGGGGGGGGGGGGGGGGGGGGGGGGGGGGGGGGGGGGGGGGGGGGGGGGGGGGGGGGGGGGGGGGGGGGGGGGGGGGGGGGGGGGGGGGGGGGGGGGGGGGGGGGGGGGGGGGGGGGGGGGGGGGGGGGGGGGGGGGGGGGGGGGGGGGGGGGGGGGGGGGGGGGTCCAGCCCTGAAAAGTTAAATGGGGAAGCTTAGACATCTTCTCGGATATACAGGTGGAGGATATACCGCGTAATATGGAGAACTCACCGGACTAGCTGGATGAGTCAGGTCATGACCGCGATCCTCGGTCGTTTCTGGCCACGTCTGGTTTCCCTTGAATAGCACC
Organism: Thinopyrum obtusiflorum; assembly: GCA_036873465.1. Classification (NCBI taxonomy): domain Eukaryota; kingdom Viridiplantae; phylum Streptophyta; class Magnoliopsida; order Poales; family Poaceae; genus Thinopyrum; species Thinopyrum obtusiflorum. The sequence goes on from JAAAWM010011608.1 coordinate 32,630, forward strand.
TTCCAGATATCTTCGTGCGTGGTGCCAAAGAATTGTTCAAGGTCTGGTGCTTGGCAGGATCAAACTCCCACAAATGGCAAGTTCGGCGTTGGCAGGGAAGGATCCGGCGAACAAGCATCACCTGGATCACGTTGATGAGCTTAATGTTCTTGTCCACCATGCTCTTGATACGTGTCTGCAGCGGCGTCAGCTCATCTGACGAAGCCCAGTCCAGACCCTTCTCTAACCAGGAGGTGAGCCACATTGGGCCCCGGACTTAAATTCGGGAACCGCGGCCCAGGTGGTGTCGCGAGGCTCTGTGACGTAGAACCACAGCTATTGCCACCCTTTTATGGTCTCTACAAAGGTACCTTTGGGCCATGTAACATTGGGCATCTTGCTCACCATGGCGCCTCCGCACTCTGCGTGTTGACCATCCACCACTTTCGGCTTCACGTTGAAAATCTTGAGCCACAGTCCGAAGTGGGGTGGGATGCGGAGGAAGGCCTCGCACACGACAATAAATGCCGAGATGTTGAGGAAGGAGTTGGGGGCCAGATCATGGAAATCCACCCCGTAGTAGAACATAAGCCCGCAGATGAATGGGTGGAGGGAAAATCCCAATCCGCGGATGAAGTGAGAGATGAACACTACCCTTTCATGGGGCTTTGGGGTGGGGATGATTTGCCCCTTTGCCGGAAGCCGATGGGCGATTTCCTTGGCCAAGTACCCAGCCTCCCGGAGCTTCATGATGTCCTTCTCCTTGACGGAGGAGACCATCCACTTGCCCTGCGCTTCGGATCCAGACATGATCGAAGTGCTTTCTTGAGGCGGAAGAGATGAGGACTTGGGCGCTGGAGCTCGAGAATGGGTGGGCAGAGAGAGAGAAGGTGTGGGTGAAAGGGGGTGAATCCTTATCCCCTTATAAAGGCAGCGAATATCAAGCGCCTCCCCACTCGCCTTAAAACTCGCCTATTTCCCAAGGGCCGCGCAGACGGCACGGTTGGATTACCCACGCCCGTATTGATGAGAATCCCGCAATAAGGGGACACGATCTCTGCTTTGACAAGACGTGCCAATGGAACCACATCTCAAAACGTGGAGTGGCAGGCCAGAAAACGGTTCGAAATAATGACCGGGTGGTGATGTGGCATCGCGCTACAAAAGTTGTCAGTGGATTGGACTCGTGAAATATTATACTCTCTGCGGTGGTGTGTGGTACTTGTTTTGCAGAGCCGGACACGTTCTTTGTGTTCGAAGGCTGTTTTGGAGTATTCGGAGGAGGAACCTGTCTTGCAATGCCGAAGATAATCTGCGCGCCGGACACCTCGTCATTGAAGCCTGGTTCAGGGGCTACTGAGGGAGTCCTGGACTAAGGGGTCCTCGGGCGTCCGGCCTGTTGGACATGGGCCGGACTGATGGGCTGTGAAGATACAAGACCGAAGACTCTCACCCGTGTCCGGATGGGACTCTCCTTGGCGTGGAAGGCAAGCTTGGCGTCCGGATGTGAAGATTCCTTTCTCTGTAACCGACTTTGTACAACCCTAGTCCTCTCTGGTGTCTATATAAACCGGAGGGTTTAGTCCATAGGGACAATCATAATCATACAGGCTAGACTTCTAGGGTTTTAGCCATTGCGATCTCGTGGTAGATCAACTCTTGTAATACTCATATTCATCAAGATCAATCAAGCAGGAAGTAGGGTATTACCTCCATAGAGAGGGCCCGAACCTGGGTAAACCTCATGTCCCCTGTCTCCTGTTACCATTGACCTTAGACGCACAGTTCGGGACCCCCTACCCGAGATCCGCGGGTTTTGACACCGACAGCCGCCGCACCCCGCGCCCGCGCCGCCGTTGCCCCGCGTCGCCGCTCGCGGGACTCGCCAGATCTCGCTGCCGCCCGAACCGCCGGTTTCTCTTGTTGAACCGGTAAAACCGCCGAACCGCCGCCGTTTTTTTTTCGGTTTTCGTTTTAGATCGATTTTTATTTTTTTAGGGTTTCTTTTTAGCGAACGTTCACTCGAACGTCTCTGTTCACGAACATTTTCGTTCGTTTGTCTCTGATAGCGAACGTTCGTTCGTTAGCGTTTTTCTTTTTATTTTATTTTTCGGCCAGGGACCTATCCGTGATTATTTTTTATCGCAGATTAGCCCCTGATTTTCAAACCCTCGCAATTTTTTAACCGTTTGTCCAAATCCAGTGAAACCAACGCCAAAATCTTCGTCTCGAACCCCTCTTTTCAGTTAATCAACTTGAACATGGTTTTGACAAATTAAAAATTGGTTTCAAGCAGATTTGAATTCGAACTTCTTTTGATCGTAGTTTGAGTTTCGTAGCTCCGATTCAATTGATTCTTTTTGCAAATCGAAGCTCTTCAGTTGAACTTTCAGTTTGGATCTTTTTATTTGAGTTTTACCCTTGCATCTATGCTTGAGTGCTTATGTATGCTATTGTTTGTTTGCGATAGAATTTCCGGAGTGTGAAGCGTGCTACTACGAGTCACTAGGGTTTTCAGATCGTCAGCAAGGCAAGTAACACTTTGATCATATCCCTTATTACCCAGTTTTTATGCATTAGTTTCAACCCTCAAACATTGCATGAGTAGGATTGATAACATGTGGGTTTTGGGAAGTAGTTGATGATGGTAGAACCTATTGTCCTTTTTATTCAAACCCTGGGAGTTACTTCTACGTTATGCTTATACTGCTATGCTATGCTCGTAGACGTGGTTTGGTTTGAGTGATTCATGACAGATGTGAGAGATTATTATGAACTAAGGGTTTATTTAAGGTGGCTACTTTAATACACATCTGGGTGGGTTGTTTGTGGGCACCTGGGGAATCCAGTGTTGTCCAAGGAGATCCCGGGGAATTCGTGTGATCATCCTATGGTTCGCCACCCAGGCTCAAAGGGATCATAAGATTATTCATGCTAGAAACTTCCGTGTGAAGCCACAAGCCATTATGGGCTCTGGCATAGTTGAGTATGTTGTGTGACCTCTTTCAGTGGTAAACTAACAGATGTAGGGGATGTAGGTGGTACGGTTTACCCGTCGAAAGAGTTAATGCTTCTGAAAGACTGTGTCTCGGTCATCCATTTCTCAAACACCATGTAGTGCGAGAAATCCAACGGAGGAGATCGAGTCTTGTGGGGAAAAGTGCGCAAACCTCTGCAGAGTGTACAAACTAATCATGGTTAGCCGTGTCCCCGGTTATGGACATCTTGAGTATCTGGTGCTTGAATTATTATGATGATCTCGTCACTTTACTTAATAAATTTGTTGGGTTATTGATAATTAGTTTTGGGATTTAGATGGGGCTTCCATTCTCAATGTTTTCAACAAACTTTGTAGTTAAATAAAATATATTCCTTTGCAGTAGGGAAAAATTGGCTTTACGCAAAAATGATAACCATAGAGCCTCCACCAGCCATATATGAATGTAGATATAGCTCTTATCTTGTTCATTGCTCTATAGTGTTATTTTGCCAGCATATTCCATGTGCTGACCCGTTTCGGGCTGCAACGTATTACGTTGCAGACTTTTCAGACGAAGAGTAAGGTGCGCTAGGTCGTTATCGTGCACTCAGCTATGCCGTTGGAGTTGATGGACTCATTTACCTTCGATGCTTCCGCAGTTATCTTATTTAGATGGCCTCAAGCCATATTATTGTAATAAGTTCTCTTTTGAGACATTTCGATGTAATAAGTGTGTGATTGCACTCTGTTATAAATCCTTCAAGTACTGTGTGTGTCAGCATTACCGATCCAGGGATGACACTTATGCACAGAGATTTGACCGTGTGAGGTCGGATCGCTACAAGATGGTATCAGAGCACACGCTGACTGTAGGACGCGACCACTAAGATAAGCCATATGTCACTCTTCTCTACTCATTTCTGACTCTCCTCCATTTTCCACTCTATAGATGGCGGACCCAAGGAACAAGTTTGCTCAACCGGATGAAAACACACCCTTTGGACGACACTTGAAGGAAGTCACTAGGTACCTGAACATCGGAATACCAAGCTTCACCGGGACCTACACCGCCACTTTGCCAGAAGAGGGGCGTTGGATGATTCGAGTTCATGTTCCAGGAAGGACATTCATGCCAGTTACTGAGCCCATAGAGTTTTCCTTTGATGCACCAACCTGGAGTCTAGGAAAGAGCATGGCAGCCCACATCGCCATGGGACGCATCGGCGAAGTCTACAACAAGGATCTTAAGGACACCATGATGTAGGGTGGAACACTATACGGCCGATCTTTCATGAAAGGAGCGGATCCCAACTAAGAACACGAAGAACACGAGGGGAAACACGAGGGAAAACACAAGAGAATCACTCAAACCAACAAGATCCGATTACACATGTGCTAGATCCTCGAAACACAAGGGAAGATACACGATCCAAAGTCAACAAGGGACGATACAAGAGGTAACCGGTTCTTCTCCGTGAGGAGGTCTTGATGGGGGTCTTCTCCGTGAGGAGGTCTTGAATCCAACGTGGATCTTCTCCGTAGAGGGGCCGCGGTCTCTCTCGTTGAGTAGATCCGTATGGATGAGTAAAGCTCTATCTCTAATATGAGCTAAACCTATGCTAACCCTAATTCGGAGCTAGGGGACAAGTATATATAGTCCAAGGGGTAAGTTGGGGGATACATGGGGTGAAACCCCTTCAACTGCGCGCAGGGGGGGGGGGGGGGGGGGGGGGGGGGGGGGGGGGGGGGGGGGGGGGGGGGGGGGGGGGGGGGGGGGGGGGGGGGGGGGGGGGGGGGGGGGGGGGGGGGGGGGGGGGGGGGGGGGGGGGGGGGGGGGGGGGGGGGGGGGGGGGGGGGGGGGGGGGGGGGGGGGGGGGGGGGGGGGGGGGGGGGGGGGGGGGGGGGGGGGGGGGGGGGGGGGGGGGGGGGGGGGGGGGGGGGGGGGGGGGGGGGGGGGGGGGGGGGGGGGGGGGGGGGGGGGGGGGGGGGGGGGGGGGGGGGGGGGGGGGGGGGGGGGGGGGGGGGGGGGGGGGGGGGGGGGGGGGGGGGGGGGGGGGGGGGGGGGGGGGGGGGGGGGGGGGGGGGGGGGGGGGGGGGGGGGGGGGGGGGGGGGGGGGGGGGGGGGGGGGGGGGGGGGGGGGGGGGGGGGGGGGGGGGGGGGGGGGGGGGGGGGGGGGGGGGGGGGGGGGGGGGGGGGGGGGGGGGGGGGGGGGGGGGGGGGGGGGGGGGGGGGGGGGGGGGGGGGGGGGGGGGGGGGGGGGGGGGGGGGGGGGGGGGGGGGGGGGGGGGGGGGGGGGGGGGGGGGGGGGGGGGGGGGGGGGGGGGGGGGGGGGGGGGGGGGGGGGGGGGGGGGGGGGGGGGGGGGGGGGGGGGGGGGGGGGGGGGGGGGGGGGGGGGGGGGGGGGGGGGGGGGGGGGGGGGGGGGGGGGGGGGGGGGGGGGGGGGGGGGGGGGGCTGGGGCGTGTGCGAAGATCTCAACCTCTCAAGTCCCAGCTCCTCACCCCTTGGCCTAGCAATGTCGAGTTCGTGCGAGTGGTGAAGAAGATGAACACGGCAGTTTACCCAGGTTCGGACCACCTTGCGGTGTAAGACCCTACTCCTGCTTTTGGTGGATTGGCCTCACGAGGGGGCTGGGGATGAACCAGTACAGAGGATGAACAGCCTAGCAAGGGCTATCGTCATCGAAAAGGGTCCACCTTCTACGGTGGTGGCTAACCTATATTTATAGTGGCCTCGGTCCACTTCCCTCAAAACTTAGGCGGGAAGGGATTCCACAACGGCCAATTTGAAAGGGGACAAGAAGTACATCTAATCCTGACAAAAGGTGGTCTTCGCATGCAAAGCTTCTGGTCGTGACGCAGCGGTGGGCTCGGTGATGACATACGTCCTGCCGAGCTCGTGGTCTTCGTCTTGTAGCACTGGAATGGAAACCTTTGGGGGGATTCCTCGGGAACCTGTGCTCATCCTTGCTCCCTTAGCACCGAAAGGGAAACTGTCTCCTCTGCGCCCACTGGCGCCCGCTTGGCCACGGTCGTCATGGCTCACATCATCATAGCCTCGTGAGGCTGGGTACCTGCATAGAAATCTCCGCTCCTCGGGAGGAAGCCTGAGGAGGCCGCTCCTCTGGAGGTCTTGGTATCACCCGCCTCGCGAGGCCAGGGGGCCCTCGCGAGGGTCTTGTCTTGGAGGCCTTGCCGCTGGGCCGCACCGGGCCGTTGAGGAAGCCATGTCGTGGGCCGCAGGCAGACAGGTCTGGGGACCCCCGTTCCCAGAACGCCGACAGTACCAACAAGTCTCCAATCTATGCACCTGCATAAACAATCAAACACTTGCACCCAACGCGATAAAGGGGTTGTCAATCCCTTCACGGTCACTTGGAAGGATGACATCTAATAGAGATAGATATAAAAGATTACTAAAACGTAAAACAAAGTAAAAACAAATAAATTGCAGCAAGATATTTTTGGGTTTTTTGGTTTATAGATCTGAAAATATATGATGGAAAATAGACCCGGGGGCCATAGGTTTCACTAGAGGCTTCTCTCTTGAAAGAAAACATACGGTGGGTGAACAAATTACTGTCGAGCAATTGATAGAAAAGTGCAAAATTATGACAATATCCAAGGCAATGATTATGAATATAGGCATCACGTCCATGTCAAGTAGACCGAAACGATTCTGCATCTACTACTATTACTCCACACATCGACCGACTCCTGCCTGCATCTAGAGTATTAAGTTCATAAGAACAGAGCAATGCTTTAAGTAAGATGACATGATGTAGAGGGATAAACTCAAGCAATATGATGAAAACCCCATCTTTTTACCCTTGATGGCAACAATACAATACGTACCTCGCTACCCCTACTTTGTCACTGGGTGAGGACACCGCAAGATTGAACCAAAACTAAGCACCTCTCCAATTGCAAGAAAAACCAATCAAGTTGGCCAAACCAAACCGATAATTCAAATAGAAATACAAAGATATTTAATGATGAATAAAAGAGTTCAGAAAAGACTCAAATAATATTCATAGATAATCTGATCATAAATCCATAATTCATCAGATCTTGACAAACACACCGCAAAAGAATATTACGTCGGATAGAACACCAAGAACATCGAGGAGTACATTGTATTGAAGATCAAAAAGAGAGAGGAAGCCATCTAGCTACTAGCTATGGACCCATAGGTGTGTTGTAAACTACTCACGCTTCATCAGAAGGGCAATAAGGCTGATGTAGAAGCCCTCCGTGATCGAATCCCCCTCCGACAGGGTGCCGGAAAAGGCCCCAAGATGGGATCTCATGGGAACAGAGGCTTGCGGCGGCGAAAAATCATTTTGGTGGACGCTTCTGTTGGTTTGGGAATAGTTTAGGACTTATAGAGCTGAGTTGGAGGTCGGTGGACTCCCGAGGGGCCCACAAGCCAGGGGACGCCCCCCTAGGGCGCGCCCTGAGGGCTTGTGGTTCCCTCGGGACTCTTCTGGCCCTCTCCCCAAGTCTTCTGGGTGTCTTCTGGTCGAAGAAAAATCACTGCGAAAGTTTTATTCCGTTTGGACTCCGTTTGATATTCCTTTTCTGTAAAACTAAAAAATAAGGGGAAAAACTGGCACTGGGCTCTAGGTTAATAGGTTAGTCCCAAAAATAATATAAAATAGCGTATTAATGCATATAAAACATCCAAAATAGATAATATAATAGCATGGAACAATCAAAAAATTATAGATACGTTGGAGACGTATCAGGTATCCAGAGTTTAACGACGACGGGTCTGTGTTTGAAGAACCTGATTTCACCAGATGCGTCAAACAGATGCGGCCTTTAGCTTGTCAACTGGCGCAAGAGCTGGAGTTGTCAAAGTACCAGCCGGATTACGACAGCAACAATACCCGCATTAAGGCGCCGTCCCATGACATTGTAGACCTGACTCCACCAAGGCATAAGCACACTTTTGCTCCTGATATTGACCCCACTCCTGTTATCAAGGATGAAGCCGTCTTCGAAGCCTTAACTGGTATCAACTGGACATCGGGCAATCTTCAGATTTCCAGTGAAGACCCGGCACCAGATGACCTGGGAACCTCCAGCACAAGGCACCAAGACGACGTTAACCCGGCGGGGTCTAACCCAGACGGCGCAGAGGCCGGCTCAAAGGAGTGATGTAAGTCCTAAAAGACTTGGTTGAAAGACTCTTGGGCTCAACTATAGCCATGTAATAGGTAGTTAAAAAATAGTTATCTGCTCTGCCATGCCTTCGTGCATGTTTTTACCAACTTGTGTTTGAGCAGTTGAACCTTTGATATGTTGAATGAAGTTGTTGATGCTTGCTTTGGCTTGGTAATATCGATGTCTTGTCATATAAACTGAAAAGACCCATCAGTGCTTATACTGGTGACTTAAAGTCAAAATCCAGGGCGAGTTAATTGTAACACCCTTGTGTAATAAGCTCGGTGACATAATGATAATCATGCCAAGTCATACCCATTTGCAGTGCTTGATCATAATGTTTGAACACTTCATTTCAAATTCCTCTCTGAAATAAATTCATATTCAAAGTGAAAATGAAAGTTGTTCTAAAGAGGAAACTAAAATGTTCATTAAATAGCAAATATTCCAGAGGCAATTATAAAATTGAATTCAACATTAAATATATTAGCTAAGTAGCCCTACAACCTCAAACAGTGGCTGAAAACAATATTTAATAACCTATTAATTAATACAATATAACTATGAAATGATAAATACCCCAAACTAATTTTTGGTGATAGGATATGTTGCACTGTGATTTATGGACCAGGTCACATATTTTACAAAATTCATTTGGGTGCCAAACTATTTGCAAGGCAGAAAGGAGAACAAAAAAAAATAGAAAATAAAAAAAAATAAAAAAGGCCTAAACTCTACTATGCTGCTGGGCTCCTAGTTCCACAGTGTCTGGCGGTCCAGCCCAGCCGAGGCCATCGTCCTCCTCCCGCGCGCTGTCGCGCGCCCGCGCCGACACGCCGACGGTCGCCGCGCGTCGCCCATCCGCGCCGTCCCCGGCTAGGTTAAGACGAGCCCCGAGCTCCTCTCCCTCTCCCCGAACCCTAGCCCCCATTCTCTCCCCCTCTCCATCGCTCCTTCTTCTCCTCCTCTCTCAGCCGAACGCCGCCATGGATGGGCCGGCGGCGTAGGCACGGCCACCGTGCCTTCTTCGTCCCCCCGAGCTCTCCATCAGCACCGCCATCGACCTCTCCTTCTTCTCCGACAAAGCACACGAGGCGGAGGCCACGACATTGCCGGAATCGCGCCCCCCCCCCTTTGCCTCGGATTCCGGCGATCACTGGCGCATCCGGCCTCCCTCTGCGCTCCTGATCCCCGAGAGGCCTCCGTGTGCCTGCCCCGTAAGCTCCGTCTCCGCCCTCCCCGTCCTTGCTCCGTTCCCTCCTCCCCTAGCTAACTGTCCGTGAGCACCGGCTCTGCCGTCCGCCATTGCTGCCGTGCGCGAGCTTCTGAGCTCCCCCCTGCTCCGTCTAGTCTCGTATCGCGCTCCTGGTAGACCGCTACTGCCGCCTCGCCGCTTAGCCTGCACGGAATTGAGTCGTAGCCGCCCGCCTGCGCGCTCCCGATTCTGGTCGCCGCCACGGCTCGACGCCGGTGGCCCTGCCGGCCTCCCCTGCTCGCTCCGCTCGAGTGCCCTATCGATAGAGCCAAACCGTGCGTGACTTGAGCCCCTGGGCGTGATTTCCGAACGTTGCCGGAGTTCGCCGCCGTGAGGAGCTCGCCGGAGTAGCTCCGGCGCCGGCTGCCTACGTGGCACCGGCTGGGTCCCATCTCTGAGACGCCGACAAGTGGGCCCCCGACCATGTTCGACCGCGTTAACAATGGCCAACGCGAGGTACTGTTCACAGCTGAGACTGCCATGTGGGTCCCATATGTCAGCAAGATAATTAGTGTCTAATTGCATTTAGTTTAATTAATCACTGCTAGTTTAGTCACTGACTAACCGGGCCCACTGATCTAATCAGTTAATTAGCTTAAAATTAACGCTGTTTAGACTAACAGAAGCTGACAAGTGGGTCCCACTGGACCCACAGGTCAGATTTGACCCAGTCAACCGCACTGTTGACTGATGACCTCATCATTGCATCATGATGACATCAGCAGACGCTGTTCTGGATAATGTTAGAATTAAATAGATAAATAAACTCAGAAAATGATTAAAACTTTAAAAAATCATAGAAAAAAAATCCTTAGCTCAGATCGAAAAACTTAAAACATGAAAGTTGCTCAGAACGACGAGACGAATCTGAATACGCAATCCGTTCATCCACCACACGTCCCTAGCATAGCGGACATGCAACCGTTCCCCTCTTTTCGTCTGTATGAAATACCGGACACCGGGAATACTTTCCCGGATGTTTTTCCCCTTCGCCGGTATTACCTAGCACTGCGATAGAACACCGCTAGCTCTGCTTGTTGACATGTCATGTGCCTGTTGCTTTGTATTTACCGTTCTTCCCTCTCTTCTCTCTCGTTAGATCTCGGTACTGACGTAGTCTCCGAGACCGACGCAGCTCCGGTGATTGGCTACCCTACTGACGACCTTGCCCTTGCTACCGAGCAACCAGGCAAGCCCCGCCCCCCCACCTTTGATCATCCCGATATCGCCTATTCTATTATCTCATGCTTGCACTAGAATTTGCTACTGTTACTGTTATCCTATATCTGCTGCATAGCCTGTTTATTGTAACCTGCTGCTGATACCTTACTGTTATCCTAAACTGTTTAGAATAGACTGGGTAGAGACCCATCAGAGACCCCCACTTGTCCTGACTGCCCTGCTGGATTCTCAGAAGACCCGATCAACGGGATCAAAGACCAGACCCCGGCACCGCACCTCACTTTCCCCTTAGTTGCTCGACACTACTGGGTTACCATCGAGTGCCGAGGGTGATACCTCGTCAGCACTTCTGATGATAACCTTGTAGGTTAGTTAATCGGTCATGGTCAGCGAGGGTGATTCCTCCTACACCACCCCCGATAACAACGAAGTCGTGCAACACCTCAAGTGTGGACCTCGAGGGTGATTCCTCCTACGTCCACCTTGATAATACATCAGGTGGGAGCCCAATGAGGGTGATGCCTCGGATTCCCTCTTGATATGGTAGCCTCACGGATGCCTTACATTACTGTTGATACTGATACTTGGAAAGGCGGATCGACCCTGAGGGGTACCCGCGAATGTTGGATAGTTACCCGTGAGATATTTATGAGGCGCGGCCGGGCATTCTTAGCCCTTGCAGCAAGTCCTCGAGACGGGGCGACAGGGTCACATCAATCGTGAGTCTCTGCTCGTTACCGCAAGCCCCTAGTCCTCTAACGATTTGGATATTTGATCCGAGCAGGCCTCTGGCCTGATAGCACTAACCATCACATGGGAAGAGTTATGGGCACTCTGCATCATAGCATCAGCCGAAAGCTCTGTCAGACGTCCAGTTCATCATTGCGGCACGGCTGGGCCGGCACCATCCATGTACAGAGGTGGTACCGAGATTCGCCCTGCTCGCAACGACCCGGAGTGCACAGGGCGATGGCCCAAGACCCCTGAGCGCTTAGGAGGTAGACCGGCGGGGACCTCTCTGCTGAGCTGTAGGTAGGGTTGCGGTGTATCGTTTGGCCGAGGCCAGGCATGACCCAGGAAAGTGTGTCCGGCCAGAGTTAAGCGAGCGTGGTGGGTAAGTTGGTGCACCCCTGTAGGGAAGAACTAAACTATCGATAGCCGGTCCTACGGTAAAGGACACTCGGAGTTGTATCCGATCAATACAACTAGAACTTGTGATGATTACTGGATATGTGGCTCCGGGATCGCTTTCTCGCAAGGAGTCGAGGAAGGATCTCTGGGCGAGACTGTTACTTGATACTACTACTACTTTACATTATGCCATACTGCACTCTTCTAATGCTGCAAGATCATTGAAGATGTTTGAAGTTGCTGAAGATGCTAGTCTTCAATAGGACTAGACTTTCCTCTCTATTCTGGCATTTCTGCAGCCCAGTCCACATATACAGCCTCCCTTTGATAATATTGCATATGTAGTGTAGATCCTTGCTTGCTGAGTACTTCGGAGTACTCACGGATGCTTTGCTTTCCTTTTCTCCCAATATCAGTTTGTCGTGTCCAGATGGCGGAGCCTCTGAGGAAGCTGCCCTGTCGACTACTACTACTACTACCCCGATGATGCTTCTACTACAAGTTTGCTGACGACCAGGAGTAGGATCGGAGGGTCCCAGGTAGGAGGCCTGCGCCTTTCGATCGTAGTGTTTTATTTTGCCCCGCCTTTTAAAGGTCTTTCTGTCTTTCTTTTATATCTGTACTTAGATATCTGATGCTTCCGCTGACGCTTGTATGCCATCGAGCTATATTTCGAGCCCTCGAGGCCCTGGCTTGTAATATAAAGCTTGTATGACTTTATTTATGTTTTAGAGTTGTGTTGTGATATCTTCAAGTGAGTCCTTAGGCTTGATCGTGTGCATTTGCATGTATGGTTAGTGCATGATTAAGCCGGGGGCGTCACATAAATAACCCAACAATCCAGGGCGACTTATAGTCATAACCAGACTTTGAAAAGATCGCTTTGGCGGCTTATAGCCACAATAAGCTCAACGTGGAGCAATATAACCTGGACCTTCTGTGATCCAAGGATGTATGAGCTTATGATGAAATAATTCCTGTAAAAACAAGGAACAGAGAATATATACATGTATATCTCAAATATTTATAAGCCGGCTTTGAAGGCACGACCAAAAGAGACCAGCTCTTGTTTTTGTTTTTGAAAATACTTTTGTTTTGCTTCAAAGATGCTAGGCATGAAGCCTTTCATCCCGTAAGCCGGCTCTCTCGTGACATAAATCCATCGTTTTAACCTTAACTAGTTCAGGGTCTTAGTAAAAAGATTAACTGTTAAGAGTACGAACGGGCCATATAGCGGAGAGACTACAGCGGACATGTGAGTTTATCCTAGCTCTCTGTAAGCCGGCCCTCACGTGACAAAACTGATGTTTTAACCTTGACAAGTTCAGGGTCATATAAAGATTTACTGTCAAGAGTATGGTGGGTCACCTGACGGAGTGGCAAGTTGCAAACAAGCAGGTTTAACCCATATATGGCATATAAAGCCGGTCAAGAGGGTATGAAAGCTAAACTCAGGGAGTTGGAAGCCCCCAAGTGACCTTACGATCAACCAATAAAGACTCATGCACAGAAAATATGAGATGAAATGACAGAGGCCCTGAATTTGAGCATGCCGGCTTTATTAAGTTGATCATAAAAAGATATATACATTGACAGAGGTATGTACAATGATAAGAGCCAATGGCTCAAGTATAGTAAGGCCGAAGGTGAGCAATGTTCCACGGCCTGTTGGTCTCCTCCTCAGAAGTACATGATGTCTTGTGCTCACGTATATCAATGAGATAATGTGACCCATTATTGAGATTCTTGCTAACCACAAAGGGTCCTTCCCAAGGAGGTGAAAGATTATGCATCCCTGTCTGATCTTGAATCAGACGGAGCACTAAGTCGCCCTCCTGAAAGGTCCGGCTTCGAACCCTACGGCTGTGATAGCGACGTAGGTCTTGCTGATAAATTGCTGAATGAGCTGCCGCAAGATCACGTTCTTCCTCAAGAGCATCCAGAGCATTCTGACGCGCCGACTCATTGTCAGCCTCCACATAAGCCGCCACGCGGGGCGAGTCATGACGAATATCGCTTGGGAGAACTGCTTCAGCACCATAAACCATGAAGAAGGGTGTATAACCCGTTGACTATTGGGGGTGGTCCTGATGCTCCAAAGGACCAAAGGAAGCTCTTCCACCCAACAACCCGGAGTCCTTTTTAAGGGAACCATAAGCCGGGGTTTGATTCCTCTCAAAATCTCCTGGTTAGCACGTTCTGCCTGACCATTGGACAGAGGATGTGCAACTGATGAAACATCAAGCCTGATGCCCTCTCTTTGACAGAATTGTTTCATAGCACCTTTAGACAAATTCGTCCCATTATCAGTAATGATACTATGAGGATAACCAAAGTGGAAGATTAGCTTCTTAACAAACTGAACTGAAGTCGCCACCTCATAGTTGCTAACTGGCTCTGCCTCAACCCACTTGGTAAACTTGTCAACCGCCACCAAAAGGTGGGTCTTTTTGTCCTTAGACATCTTGAAAGGTTCAATCATATCAAGCCCCCATACCGCAAACAACCAAGTGATTGGGATCATCCGCAATTCCTGAGCCGGCACATGAGCTTGCCTTGCAAATTTCTGACACCCATCGCACTTGCTAACAATATCCTCTGCGTCTGCATTAGCCGTTAACCAGAAAAATCCATGACGAAACGCCTTAGCCATCAGCGATCGTGAGCCGGCATGATGGCCATAGTCACCCGCATGTATCTCCTGCAAAATCTCATGGCCCTCTTCAGGAGAGACACAACGTTGAAACACACCAGTCACACTGCACCTATGTAACTCGCCATTAACAATAGTCATAGACTTAGAACACCGTGTGATCTGTCGCGCCAAGTTTTCATCCTCAGGTAAGTCGCCACACGTGAAATAAGCCAAAGGCAACGTCCAGTCAAGAACAGCATGAAGAGCCGCCACCAATTGTCCTTCCGGGTCAAGTATAGCAAGATCCTCCTCAGACGGCAACTTAACCGAAGGATTGTGTAAGACATCGAGGAACACATTGGGGGGCACCGGCTTACGTTGAGATCCAAGCCGGGATAGTGCATCAGCCACCTCGTTTTTCCTTCGATCAAGGTGATCCACCTAATAGCCTTTAAAGTGACCAGCAATATTATCAACCGCCCGGCTATAAGCCGCCATGAGCGGGTCTTTAGAATCCCACTTGCCTGAGACTTGCTGTGCCACCAAGTTTGAGTCGCCCAAACATCTGACCCAGCTTAAATTCATCTCCTTGGCCATACGAAGCCCATGGAGCAAAGCTTAATACTCAGCTGCATTGTTAGTACAAGAAAACATGAGCCTTAAAACATAACAGAATGTATCACCTCGTGGGGAAGTCAAAATGACTCCAGCCCCCGTGCCTTCCAATTGCCTAGACACATCAAAGTGGATTGTCCAGTATGTGTTGTCAGGCTTCTCCTCAAGTGTCTGCAACTCTGTCCAGTCATTTATAATCCACCAAAGCTTGAGATTTGATGGCTGTTCTTGGCACATACTTCAGATTATGAGGTCCAAACTCAGTTGCCCACTTAGCAACCCGGCCAGTGGCTTCTCTGTTTTGAGTAATGTCACCCAAAGGAGCAGAGCTAACCACCGTAATAGAATGCCCAAGGAAATAATGCTTCAACTTGTGACTCGCCATGAATACCCCAAACACCAGCTTCTGCCAATGCGGATATCTTTGCTTCGACTCAGTTAAAACCACACTGACATAATAAGCCGGCCGCTGGACTGGGTACTCTTTACCAGCCTCCTTGCGCTCCACGACAACTGCCACACTGACAGCCTTATTGTTAGCCGCCACGTATAAGAGCAAAGGCTCTTTGTCTATAGGAGCAGCCAAGATGGGCGGCTCAGCCAGCTGCTTTTTGAGTGCCTCAAACGCCTCGTTAGCAGAATCACTTCAGACAAAGTGGTCTGTCTTCTTCATCATCTGATATAAAGGGATTGCCTTCTCTCCCAGGCAACTTATGAACCGGCTTAAGGCCGCAATACGACCCGCCAAGCGCTGGACATCATTGACACACGGCGGCTTAGAAAGCGAAGTGATTGCCTTTATCTTCTCTGGGTTAGCTTCAATGCCCCGTTCTGACACCAGAAACCCCAACAGTTTACCTGCAGGCACACCAAAGACACATTTGGCCGGGTTAAGCATCATTTTGTAGATCTGGAGATTGTCAAAAGTTTCTTTCAAATCATCAAGTAGAGTCTCCTTCTTCCTTGACTTGACCACAATATCATCCACATAAGCATGAACGTTGCGCCCAATCTGACTGCGAAAACAGTTTTGAACACAACGCTAATAAGTCGCCTGAGCACTCTTGAGTCCAAAAGGCATAGAAACATAGCAGAAAGCTCCAAAAGGTGTGATAAAAGATGTCTTCTTTTGGTCTTTCACTGCCATCTTGATCTGATGATAACAAGAATAAGCATCTAGGAAACATAAGCTCTCACATCCCGCCGTTGCATCAATGATCTGGTCGATACGGGGGATAGCAAACAGATCAGCCGGACAAGCCCTATTAAGATCTGTGTAGTCAACACACATACGCCATGTGCCATTTTTCTTAAGTACAAGCACAGGGTTAGCCAACCACTCAGGGTGAAAAGTTCCATGATAACCCCGGCCGCCAAGAGCCGGGCTACCTCCTCTCCAATAGCCTTACATCATTCTTCGTTGAAACGACGGAGGAACTGTTTGACCGGCTTAAACTTGGGATCCACATTAAGGTTGTGCTCAGCGAATTCTCTCCATACACCTGGCATGTCAGAAGGCTTCCATGCAAAGATGTCCCAATTCTCATGGATGAACTTGATGAGCGCGCTTTCCTATTTGGGATCCATACTAGCCCCCATTGTGAACTGCTGAGATGAGTCGCCAGGGATAAAATCCACTTGCTTGGTATCGTCAGCCGACTTAAACTTCAACAGAGGGTCTTGTTCAGTAGTTGCCTTTTTCAGAGGGGTCATATCAGCCGGGTCAACATTGTCCTTATAAAATTTGAGTTCCTCAGTAGCACAAGCCGACTCTGCGTAAGCAGCGTCACCTTCGTCACACTCCAGGGTGATTTTCCGATCACCATGAACTGTAATCGTCCCCTTTCGACCTAGCATCTTGAGCTGTAAATACACATAGCAAGGGCGAGCCATGAACTTAGCATAAGCCAGTCATCCAAATAGAGCGTGATACGGACTCTTGATCTTGACCACTTCGAACCATAGTGTCTCTGCCCTGTAGTCATAGTCATTACCAAAGGACACTTCCAGGGCAATTTTTCCCATAGGGTACGCCGACTTACCGGGACCACTCCATGGAAGACTGTGGAGGATGGCTTGAGATCCTTGTCAGTTAGATTCATCCGGCCAAAAGTATCATAATACAGGATGTTGATGCTGCTGCCACCATCCATAAGCACCTTAGTGAATTTATAGCCACCTACCTGAGGGGCCACCACTAATGCCAGATGACCCGGATTGTCAACCGGGGCGGGTGATCCTCTCGACTCCATGTGATTGTATGCTCTGACCATTGTAGGTATTGGGTATTGCCGGATCAACAATATTGACCATTTGCTTATGAACCTTCCTGTCACGCTTACATGTGTTCGTAGTGAAGACATGATATTGACCCCCATTGAGCTGCTTTGGGTTACTCTGATACCCTGACTGATTACCTTACTGCTAGTTACCCTGACCAGACTATTGATTATGACCACCATGGTTACCTTGACCCTGATAACCAGAATTTGAGCCACCACCACCAAAGCTGGAGCCCTGAGAACTGGATCCTGACCCGCCGGGCAGCCCGTTGTTATTGCCATGATGTTGAGTGAGGCTGTAATTCCTGAACTCTTGCATAACAAAAGAGTCCTTCCAGGCGTGAGTGGGTGGCTTGTTAGGAAAACTATGTGTGGCGACCCCGGCTTAATCGTGCACTAACCATACACGCAAATGCACACGATCAAGCCTAAGGACTCACTTGAAGATATCACAACACAACTCTAAAACATAAATAAAGTCATACAAGCTTTATATTACAAGCCAGGGCCTCGAGGGCTCGAATACATAGCTCGATGGCATACAAGCGTCAACGGAAGCATTAGATATCTGAGTACAGATATAATACAGAAAAGAGATAAGCCTTCACAGAGGGGGGCAAAATAAAAGCTACGATCGAAAGACGTAGGCCTCCTGCCTAGGGCCCTCCAATCCTACTCCTGGTCGTCAGCCGGCTCCTCGTAGTAGTAGTAGTACTCGCCAGACGGGTAGTAGTAGAAGCCGTGGTCGTCGATTGGGGCAACTGGCTCAGGGGCTCCGTCGTCTGGTGGCATCAAATGAATATGGGGGAAAAAGAAAATAAAGCAAACGTGAGTACTCATCCGAAGTACTCAGCAAGCAAGGATCTACACTACTTATGCAACATTTTCAAAGGGGGCTGGATATGTGGACTGGGCTGCAGAAATGCCAGAATAGAGGGGGAAAGCCTAGTCCTATCGAAGACTAGCATCTTCAGCTTCTTCATCAGTCTTGCAGCATAAGAAGAGAGCAGATTTAACATAATGTAAATTAGTAGTGGTGTCATCAACCTTGACCTGAGATCCTTTCTCGACTCCCTGCGAGAAAGCAATCCCAGAGCCGTACTATCCAGTTCTCATCTCAAGTTCTAGTTGTACCGATCGGGATACAACTCTGAGTGTCCGTTACCGTAGGACAGGCTATCGATAGAAGTTTCTTCCCTGCAGGGGTGCACCAACTTACCCACCATGCTCGCTTAACTCCGGCCGCACACACTTTACTGGGTCATGCCCGGCCGCGGCTAAGCAACACGCCGCAACCCGACCAAATACTTAACAGAGAGGTCAGCACGCCGGACTAACCTATGCCCCCAGGGGTCTTGGGCCATCGCCCCGGGAACTCCTGCACGTTACGTGCACCGCCGGTGAGCAGACCTAGCAACCCCTTATACAAGCGTGGTTGCGTTCCCAGTCCAACCCAGCGTGTGCCGCTCAGTCGCTGACGTCCATTAAGCTCCGGCTGAAGTATACGACGCAGAACGCCCATACTATGCCCGCGTGATGGTCAGTGCTATCGGGCCAGAGGGGGGGGGGGGGGGGGGGGGGGGGGGGGGGGGGGGGGGGGGGGGGGGGGGGGGGGGGGGGGGGGGGGGGGGGGGGGGGGGGGGGGGGGGGGGGGGGGGGGGGGGGGGGGGGGGGGGGGGGGGGGGGGGGGGGGGGGGGGGGGGGGGGGGGGGGGGGGGGGGGGGGGGGGGGGGGGGGGGGGGGGGGGGGGGGGGGGGGGGGGGGGGGGGGGGGGGGGGGGGGGGGGGGGGGGGGGGGGGGGGGGGGGGGGGGGGGGGGGGGGGGGGGGGGGGGGGGGGGGGGGGGGGGGGGGGGGGGGGGGGGGGGGGGGGGGGGGGGGGGGGGGGGGGGGGGGGGGGGGGGGTAGGATAAGCAGAAGGTAACAAGCAGGTTACAATAAACAGGCTATGCATCAGATTAGGTAAAGCAGTAGCAGCAGCAATTCTAATGCGAGCATGAGGGAGAAGAGAATGGGCGATATCGGAATGCTCAAAATGGGGGTGCTTGCCTGTCTGCTTTGGCAAGAAGGAGAGGTTGTCGGTAGTGTCGTCAGACTCCTGAGTGGCGTCGGTCTCGGGGGCTATCGAGAAGAAAGGGGGAGAAGAAACAAATAAATACATAGCAACGAAAGTAATCACAAAATATGGTACGACTATAAGCTATGCCGGGGTGATCTAACGCAGTGCTACACGATAACGATGAAGGGGAACCCATCCGGGAGTTATTCCCGATTCCGGACGTCTGTCAGACAGATGAACCGGAGGGGGACGGTTTCACGTACAGGTAGTTTGAGGTAGGGGACGGCTAGAGTGCAGTGCAGGGTTGCCTAAAGACATATCTAAGTCATTTAGTTATTTTAGGAATTTGTTTGGATTTATTTTAATAAAGTTGAGCACTATTCATTTATCCGAAACAGGCAAAAAGTCGCATGTTTATCTAGCTAGGGGCATCTAACAGGAATACGGAGGGCGTATTCAGATTCGTATCGAAATTCTGAGCAACTTTCATATATAAAGTTTTTTCATCGGAGTTACGGTTTATTTTATATGATTTTTCAAAGTTTTAGTATTTTCTGAATTTTCCAGGATTAAATTTATTCGAAATAAAAAGGAAATTGCTAAGTGCACACAGCATAGTGTACACAGCAGAGAGATGAGAGGCTGACATGTGGGCCCGTTGACTGGGTCAACAGACCAGTCAACGGCCGGCTCACCGAGGCTGACCAGTGGGCCCTGGTCAACTGCTGACTCAGCAGTTGACTGGGTCCACGTTGACCAGTCAAAGGGGAGGGGGACCCACATGTCATTCTCTCGGGTTTTAAATCACAGTTTTATTTAATTTGACCCGGTTTAATTAGCGGCCTGGGGCCCAGTAGTCAGTGGGTAAGGGGGGCGATTAGCGCTAATTAACCTACGCCACGTCAGCTCGCCGGCGTAATGCCGCCGGCGACCTTCCCGTACGGCGGCGTAGCGCGGAAATGGCCGTCCGGCCTCGGTTCAAAGCGCGGGGCGGCTCATTCGAACGCCCGCTCGATCCCGCACACGATGGTGGCCTCGGTTGGTCGCGGGGTGGGCTACAGCATCGACGGCGGTGACGAGCACGGAGCTCAGACGCTCACCGCGGCGACCGGAGCTACGGGTGCGGCGGCGGGGCTAGCTACGGCCTCGAATCGAGCAAAAGGGAGAGGGGAAGGGCACGGGGCTCACAGCAGAGGCCGGGGAAGAGCTTGGGGACGCCGGAGGAGGTCGCGGGGTGGTGCAGCTCGACCGGCGGTGAGCAGCGGAGGTTGTTGGCGAAACTCGCCGAGTGTGGCGGCTCGAGGGCGTCCGGGCTCGGGCGGGTCCTTGCAGACGACGAGGAATACAGCAGCGGTCCTCCTGGGCACCTTGGCCGACTGTGGTGAGGCCAGTGGCCACGCGGGCAACGGCGAACGGCGACGGCCGCGTCGACCCCGATCCAGAATGAGAGAGAGGCGAGCGAGGGAGGAATGAAGAGGGGAGGGGCGTTCTGGCGTGCTAGGGTTCGTCACGGCGCGGAGAGGATCCTTATCCTCGCGAGGAAACGGCGGATGGCCGGCGCGTGGAGCGGCGGCGATCGGGGCAGCTCCGGCACCGACAGCAGGGGAGGGAGCAGGTGGAGGTTGGTGGTGACTGTAGGAGTGGGCTGGGCCGGCCTCTGCTGTTCCAATTGGGCCCGAAGCACAGTAGCTTTTCCTCTTTTCTTTTCTGTTCTAGCATTTACTTTCTGTTCGGCCTTTTGTTTTGACAGATCTTAATCTTTGCAAAATACAAAACTCGTCCAACAAATACTAGGCTATATGCCAGACTTGTACAAAAAGTTTGGAGCCAATTTGAGTTCATTTAAATTTTGTTTAAATCCAAACAGGCTGCTGCAAGTGTTGTTTGTCCTGTTTTGCTGAAGTTAGGGTTAGTTTGGGAATTCAATTAATGTGGGTTTTATTTTTATAATTGCTTTAATATTATTTGCAACACTTTGAACATTTTTGTTTAATTATTTGAAGAAGTAATTATTGACTTGCATTATGAATTTTGAATTGAGGTTGAATTGTTTCCAGTTGCAACTTTTGAAGATGACCATGATGACATGGCTAATTAATTAGCAAAATGACAGGGTTAAGATATGGGGATGTTACAATCTTAAATAAATTGCATTTAGAGAGTAATCCAACTTCAAATTCAAATTTAAAATAAAGTCAAAATTAAAAGTTATCCAAACAGTAGAACAAAAATGTTCATAATATTGCAAATAATCCCAAAGCAATTATAAAAATAAAACCAACATTATTTGGGTTCCCAAATTGACCCTAGCTACAATTAATGTGGACCAGCAGTAAATAATTTAAATATTTCAATTTCTAAAATTAATTACACATTTCAAAATGCCCCCAAACTTTGTGGACATCTCCAAAATATTGGGAAGTATTTATGAGCCAAGTTTCAAGTTCAACAAAATTCATTTGCTATTTTAAATAAATACAAAACAGTGGCTAAAAATGAAAACAGAAAAAGAAAAAGAGAAAAGGATGGGGAGCACTGTTTGGCTGGGCTTAAGTTCAATGGTGCGAAGCCCAGCCCACCCGGCCACCGTCTCCCTCCTCCCGCGCTCTCTCTCCTCTCTGTCGCCGCGCGCGCACACCCGCGCCGGGCCCCCCCTTTCCCCCTGCTCGACAGCGGCCCTGCCGCTCGCCGTGGTGGATAAGGGCCGCGCCCGCTCGACCCCCCGGACCGTCCCGGCCACTTCTCCCTCTCCCTCGCGCCGTTCCCCCATTCCCTCACCTTACCCGAGCGCCACCACCGCCGTGCGCCGCTCGTACCCGTGGCCACCGCCGTCCCCGTGCGTCGCCTGGGTGTCCAGGAGAGCCGCCGCCCTCGACTACGCCTTCTGCGCCAAACCGTTAGTGCAGGGAAGCCACCATGACCACGTGCCCGCCATCGTCGCCGTCTGCATCTGCCACGGCCATTGCCGCGATGCGCTCGGCCCCGACCTCCCCCTGCTCCACCGAGACGACCCCGAGCACCGCTGTGAGCCGCGCCTCCTCTCTGCCTCCCCTCGAGCTCAGACTCAAGCTCCTGCACTCTCCCCACCGTGGCCGAGCGCGTCGCCGCCTCGTTGGTCGCCGGCGATGCTCCGGTGGCCCATTGGTCACGCGAGCATGCCTACCCGCTTAGTTAGGCCGCGTAGACGCCGTAGATGCTTCGCGCCACCCTTTTTGCTCGCCGTAGCGCCGACCCCGCCAACACCCGAACTCCAGCCGCCCGCCTCGGTGCTCGCCGCCATCACCTCCGGCCACCTCCGGCCGCGTAACCGCCATAGATCGATGCGGCCTCGTCCGCTCGTTCGAACGAGCCATAGCACGCGCCGGATGGCCGCCTATACGCGAATCCCGACGCCGGCCGTGGCCTCTCCGCCACGTTTGAGGTCGCCGGAGTAACTCCGGCGCCGGCGCCGACGTGTCGCCGACGTGGCACCGCTTGGGGCCCGCCCCTGTGCCACTGCCAGCGGGCCCGGCTGACCCCGTTGACCCGGTCCGCGCGCTGACTGGGCATCTCCAGAAGCTGACACATGGGCCCCGCCGTTAATTAACTTAATTAACTAATAACTAAACCCAGTTAACTTAATCACTCACTGACACCCGGGCCCACCTACTAATTAATCTATGTTAGTTTAAATTAACACTAATTTAGCCACTGTGTATGACAAGTGGGACCCACTGGTCAGGTTTGACCAGGACCAGCTGGGTTTGACCGATGACGTCACCCTGACGTCACAGTTCACTGTTTTGGATAATTCGGATTTAATAATTAAAACAATTCCAGAAATTTAATAAAACTTTGAAAAATCATATAAAATAAACCGTAACTCGGATGAAAATAATTTATATATGAAAAATGATCAGAAAAACGAGACGAATCCGAATATGTGGTCAAAATGCTTGGCCATCACTCCTATCTATCTGAACGTGGAATCGTCCCCTCCGGTTCAGTATACCGATATCTGCCTAAACGACGGGAAAATATCCCATATACTTTCCCGCTCCGTCTGCAACGTGTAGTACTGCGATAGGTCACCACCAGCACTGCATATTGCCATGCCATGCATCGTGCTGCATTTGTTTGCTTGTATTTATTGTTTCTTCCCCCCTCTTCTCTCCGGTAGACCCCGAGACTGACGCTGCTCCCGAGTACGACTACACCGCAGAGGACCAGTCCGTTTCAGCAGAGCTTCCAGGCAAGCAAACCCCCTTGATCATTTCTATATCGCCCATTCCTTCTTCTCCATGCTTGCATTAGATTTTGCTACTGTAATTGATTGCTCATATTCTGATGCATAGCCTGATGTTGTAACCTACTATTGATACTGTACCTGTTGTCCTATATGCTTAGTATAGTCTGGTTAGTGAACCATCAGTGGCCCCACACCTTTGTCCGTGTTGCCCTGCTTTGCTACCAGAAGACTCGATCGGTGTGACCGATGTATAGAGACCGAGCACAGCACCGCACACCCCCTTAGTTGTACGACTCTGCAGAGCCACTATCGAGTGACTAGGGTGATACCTCGTACTTCACTTCTGATGATGGCTCTGTAGCATAGCAAATCGGTTGTGGCTATCGAGGGTGATTCCTCTTTCACCACCTCTGATGACGACTCTGTCGTACAACCTCTCAAGTGGGAATCCATCGGGGGTGATTCCTCGGATTTCCCCCTTGATGTTACCGGATACACTGTTACTCTTCACTGTCGCCCCCTGTTTACTGTCGATTGTGGGACTGAAGGGACAGGCGGTACCACCCCGGTTGAGGTGGACCTGAGTTCCCGACAGTCCCTTGTGGAGTCGGGTTGACCTGGAGGGAACCCACGAGATAATTACGAGGTGCGGCCGGGCAGGCAGAGACCGCCCTAGAGAGGGATGGGCCTGACCCTTGTTGCACTTCCTCGAGACGGGGCGACAGGAGTACTGATCGTCACCGCGAGCTCCCAATGCACTAACGGATTTGGGTATTGATCTGAGTTGGCCACTGGGCTATACGCACTATCACCACGTGGGATAATGGTTATGGGACCCTCGGCGCCGTATGTATCAGCCGAAAGCTCTGTCAGATGTCCAGTTCAGCATTGTGGGCCTGTCGGGCCAGTGCCATCCAGGATGAGGTGGTGCTCGTCCCGGCTCATCGCATAACGACCCAGAGTGCAAAGGGCGATGGGCCCAAGACCTCGGAGTGCTTAGGATGTAGACCGGCGGGGACCTCCCTGCGGAGCCTAGGTAGGACTACGTCGTGTCGATTACCCGAGGCCGGGCATTACCTAGCAAGCGTGTTCGGCCAGATGTAATCGAGCGTGTTGGGTAACAGTAGTGCACCCCAGGGAAGTTATCTATTCGAATAGCCGTGTCCACGGTAACAGGACGCTCAGTGTTGTATCCCGATCTACTACAACTTGAACTGGATACATGTTAATTAATTGTAAGCTCCGGGATTGCTTTCTCACAGGAAGTCGAGGAAGGATCTCTAGGCTTTGCTACTACATGCTTGTTACTTTATGTTATGCTCCTAATCTGCACTCTTCTAATGCTGCAAGACGCTGCAAGATGCTAGTCTTCGATAGGTTAGGCATTCTCCTCTATTCTGGCATTTCTGCAGTCTAGTCCACAGATACAAACCCTTCCCTTTGATACCGATGCATACTTAGCATAGATCTGATGTAAGTCTTGCGAGTACTTTGGATGAGTACTCACGGTTGCTTTGCTACTTCTTCTTTTTTTCCATACCCGATTGCTGCGACCAGATGACGGAGCCCCAGAGCCAGCTGATCCCGCCGACGGCTACTACTACCCCGATGGTGCCTACTACTACGTGGAGATCGACGCCCAGGAGTAGTTTAGGAGGCTCCCAGGCAGGAGGCCTTGCCTCTTTCGATCAGAGCCGTTGTTTGTTTTCGCCTTCTTAAGGCAGGTTTGTTTAACTTTGTGTCTGTACTCAGATACTGTTGTTGCTTCCGCTAACGCTTGTATAAACGAGCTTATGTATTCGAGCCCTCGAGGTCCCTGGCTTGTAATATAAAGCTTGTATGACTTTTATTTGTGTTTAGAGTTGTGTTGTGATATTTTTCCGTGAGTCCTTAGGCTTGATCGTGTGCATTTGCGTGTATGATTAGTGCACGGTCGAGCAGGGGCGTCATAGCGGTCGCCACCGGAGAAGAGGGTGCCGCGCGCGGCTGGAGGTGACGAAGGAGGAGTATGACTTCGCCTTCGTCCTCTCCAACTCCGCGATGGAGTACTACCTCGGCGTCTAGAAGGATGATGAGTAGATTAGGTTTTTAATCTAGTATGTTTTTAAGTTTGTCGTATGAACTATGTTTAATTCCGGGAAAGTATGTGGCGGGAAGTAGTATGCTTAAATTATGTGGTATGTGTTGAAGGATCTGATCTTTGGTGCCGTCCGCGGTACCGCAAATTAGGTTTACAATATCCTGTAAACGAAATTTGCAGAACCGCGATTTATGGGATTTGCTAGAGATGCTCTTACCCTGGCCGAAGGCCCAACCTAGCAACACTATACAGTCAAATTCCAGTTTCTAACCCTTCAAAAAAAAAATTCCAGTTTCTAACCGATTGGCGCCAAGCACTGAAAAAAAAAACCGTTTGGCGCCTTCTCAGCTCCCGGATCCTTCACCTTCTTGGCGCCAGGTGTTGTCTTGGTCAATATAAGAGACTGGGATCTGACAAAAAACATATGCTTTCTCCGCTAAGGAATGATTGAGAACTACAGTGCAATTTCTCCTCAAATGGAAAGTACTCTCTCAGTATACATTATGGACGGAGGGAGTAACATACAAGTTTCGTCTCACGCATTGCACAAAAGACCGACCACAAATGTTAGCACACTAGTTGATGGGGCGCGCCCATGGCGCGCCGCCTGAGGCGTTCCTTTGCGGTGCCAGGTATGTACGCGTCCTTTCTGGTTGCTTCTTTGCGATCTGGGTGGCACACGCCTTCCGCTCCTCGAACTGCTCCGGCCTGAACTCCAGTGCTGCCGGGTCCCTGTGGATGGTGTACGCGTTCACGGGGAGCGTCGTGCCGCTCGGGACGTGGTTGCCCGCCACCGTGCAGTGCGTAGAGGGCTCATGCGGGATCATCGCCGGGACGGGCGGGTACATCCGGAGGGTCTCTGCAGTAGAGGTAGCCGAGGTAGGGAAAGTCATCGGCGCGGAACAGGCGGGTTGTTCCGACAGTCGCGTCCATCTTGACCTGCGCTTTCGCCAGGGCGCCCGGATGGTTGAGCAGCAGCGACGTTGCCCAATCCACCGTCGTCTCTTGTCAGCGACTTCTTGAACTCCTGTGCCTCCGGCGACATGTTTGTGTCCTCGGCCCATCAAGGCGCCATCATGGCCGTCGTCGACGATGTCGTGTCTGCACGACGGTCTCCGTCAAGGCGCTAAGGGACAACTCGCATAGGCTCTGCCTGAGCTCCACCAGCGCGACACCGCCAGGGGCGATGGTGCCCGCACGCGACAGGCGGCACCATTGCGCGCACCTCACGGGCGATGTCGGCAGTCAGGCAGCCCACACGGTGCGTGAAGAGGAGCCGTGGCGACGCGGCGGAGATTACACCAGTACAGGCCGTAGTCGCACGTCAGGAGCGTGGTGCAGCCGTAGCACACCAGCTGCAGCGAGGGGAACCGCGGGCGGTCGGCGAAGGTCACGTCGTGGTCCGTGAAGCACTACCTGGCGCCGAGGACACGACCATGGTGCCGCGCGAGCCGAGGCGCAGGGAGAAGACTGGGCTGCGGTGACAGTCTTCATGCCGTTGGGACTTGGAAGGAACCGTTCTATTTGGTGGCTTGTTTGGGTATGTATCATGAGGTCTTCAATATAATTTGGCTCGTATGTTTTCATACGACGACACTGACGAACTGGGAACGCCGTATGCAAAATCCAAGGTTCAGACAATATAAGCACCATTTGGCCTGACTATGGCAAGACATTCCCATCAAATCCGTGCGTCATGTACATGATCAATCAACGTAGTCAAGGACCAACGAGGAGAAACTTTGAGACTGGAACTATGTGCTTGGGATTATAGCTTCTCCCTGTCATTTTTTACCTGACTCCCTGGCTAGAGAGGTTCCTCCGCGCTCATAGGCTGAGCATGTCTTCATTAGATAATTCACTTCAACTTAACTTAGTGCAACTAACAGATAGCTGTTGGATTGACCATTGACTCATTTGGTACCGAATAGAAATTTAGCATAGAATCATCAATATCTAAGCAAAATACGCTCGCATACAAAGGAAGTTCCTCATCAAACAAACTACTCTCCACTGTACACGGGCTTCCTCTTCTCGGCGAATGCAGCTAGGCCCTCGAGGTGATCCTGCGTGTGCAGCAGCTACTCGTAGCATTCCCCTTCGACAGCCAACACGGAGCCCATGTCTGTTATCCCATTCCTCCATCGATGGCCTTCTTGGCCATTCTTACCTCCAGAGGGCCCTGCCACAAAGAACCCACTTCAGAACAGCTACAAGGATGCATCTTGCACATAGTGATGCGTTACATGGCATACACAATGATTGACTACAGCTCTCAACTCACCATATGATCATACTGATTTTTGGGTGCATCGTCTCACTGATAATATTTTCAATGAATAGGTATGTTCAAAACTGAAAATGGTTCTTACTTTCTTCGTTATCTCACGAGTGAGTTCAAGAGCTTTGCCAGAGGCCTACCCTTTTGGAACGTAGTACTTCGCTAGTCCTGCAGTGCAGGCATCCATTTGAAGTGTTCTTAAGAACTGATGGCAGTGGGAGGAAAACACGACATGGCTATTGGCTAGTGCTACCCATCATGACACCTTCAGCTGCGTCCCATCTGTGGCCTGTGAATATAAGTTCCTTCGCTCTGGACCTTCTGATGATCCTAGGAAGACACTGTGTGCCCCCGGCTCTGCATATCACAGCAAACGGAGGTTATCCACTGACTGAAGAACACAGTTTAGCACCTTAGCTAGTTTTGGAGGAAGCTTTCAGCAAGTTTTGGTAAAATAAAACAGATACACTTGTGACAATTAAATGTATGCGACCGGTTTCATCATAATTACATGTGCCAATATTGATTTCACCAGAAAATGAATTTGGTACACATGCCTTGTCGTTAAGATAGCAACTGATGTTAGTATTCAGAATTGTCCAGTTATTTAAATTATTCATATATACAGGTAAGTATGAAAATAAATTCAAGACCCCTCATCAGAGGTGGATTCCCAACTCCAAAGCAAGTAGGAGATAGCACTCCTCTTTCTGAGTCCTAATAGGATTTGATTACAGTCGCTTTCCCTCAGCAAAGCGAACAGAGGAGAAAAGTATATATAACTGTCCAATTTATAGGCGAAAGCAGGGCACCGTATCTGTGTTACCCACATACCCAGGAATAATAATAGAAAGGCCTGTCTCAGGCAATCCAAGGGTTGCATTTTCTCCTGCAAATCAGTACGTGCATTCAAATGTGCAAATATACACAGCGAGATTATGTTCCATAAGATGAAATGTATTGCATACTGAAGATTACAGGCAGCACCACATATACGCAGATCACATGAAAGAGCAAGTTCCAGCCCGCAACCTAAAGCAGTTCCTTGAATGGCAACCTAAAGCAGTTCCTTAAATGGCAACCTAAAGAGCAAGTTCCAGCCCGCAACCTATAGCATAAACCCAGCAGGCAGCAACTGAACCCATTGGCAACACCGGACCATTGTAACTGGTCCTAACCAGACAAATATTGCCCTAACAAGTACGTAATAGGTTGTAGAAAATATAGTGATAACCAAGATATACCTTACCTTGATTTGGGATCTAGAATCCAGAACCATCAGCTTATGATCCACATAATTTCTTTTTCTTTCAGCCCTATCATCAAACATTGTGTGGGTAAACCAAAAGCAAAAGAAGGTGAAGACCAACATGTGTGAGGTTCTGGTCATGGGATCTACCATTGAAAGCAATGGAGCCCAAACTCATCGAGCAAATCGTCCCATTCTTCACGGCATCATAGCACGGGAGACCAATTTGGTGGCCCCCGAGAGCCGTGGGACGTCAGGAAGTGGAGCCAGCGGCTCCTAATGTTTCTGTGTGCAAATGGACCAGGAAAGAGAAGAGTAATACCTTCATTTTTTAACTAAATATGAACTGGTTTTCTGCTTAAATCAAATTGGTTTCTCTTCCCGGTTGTCCTGAACCAAACAGCAGCATCATTCATTGATATGTTGACCTGTCAATATGAAATATCTTCACAAGAATAAAGAGACCAAAAATCAAAGAATATTCTGAAGATAGCTAAAGCCTCAAATGTCACAGCATATGTTATAGAAAAAACAACACATAAACCTCTCAAGCAAGTGCAACAGAATAAAATTAGAAAATGATCAATGATTTAATTTAAACAAGGGGCAGTGCTTAATGGTCGATACTTATCGAACTTATTTCAACTGTCATTTTATGGATATTATACGTCCAACTGTTTTTTCTCACTTTTTCTAGGGTCCTGCGCAAGTGGGAGCTACGTGCACCGGGCTGCCTTTCTTTTCTCCGGTCAGTTGGTCAGATGGCAAGCAAATACATGACCAATTGTTTCAGGCAAAATTATCAGTTATTTTGTGTCATCAGTCAGATACCCACAGCCTTACTCTGCTGCATCTTGTAGTCTTGTATACTGGAAGAGAATCCTGTCTCAGGCCTCATTACCTCATGACCAACAGTTTAAGCTTACAAATGAACAATATAAACGGATCAACAAAGTAGTTAGTTCATCAAATTTCAAGCAACTTGTGAAGAGAGCATCGGGTAATTACTTTTGTGATGATCAGTTTACAAAGCCAACTGAACTTTGCTTCTTAGTAACTCATGAATCAATTCTAGCATGTTGCAGCCTTGCTGGTACTACACCAACCCATATGGGGCATCATCCAGATCCCGGTCTCCCTCGAGTGACGCCGGCTGGCTCATCGGGAAAGAAAGGAAATAAGAACATAGATTAAGGAACCAAACGGATATGAGACACCATAGAAAACAAAAGCTAGCAGTAAACTAATTACACATTTAACCGATGGAATTTTCCCAGCAAGTAGATTTGTTATCAAACTGCTCTGCTCCAACAGAGAGTGAGAGAGCATGATGGTATGCTAAATGATTTCAGTATAACAAATGATTATACTGACAAAGTGGCAAAGATCTCAACTACATAAATGATTTCAAACAGAGTAGCTCGGCCTGAGGTAAATAGTTGCAACTACAACAGAATCAATGCAAGTCAATAGAAAATGAAACAAGACAAGAAGACAACTTGATTATTGTTGCAGCGAAAATAATTAACAATAAACTGTTAAAACTCACTCTTAACGATATTATTCATTCGGATATAAACTAAGAAAACTCCTAACTTCCATAGTGGCATGCCGCCTTATCAAACTCTTTTCCTCCTATCCTTACTGGCTTAGCATGGCATAGAGATATCTACCATAACCTATTTATTTTGTTGGTAAGAAAGCCAAACTTGCTATGAATATTTTTGCTCTGATCTGGTTCTGCAAACAACGAATCGATATCTTCATTGCATAATACTACATCCATCTGTGTTGAATTGTCCATTTCCTAATAAAAAAGATCACCGGTACTCCACGGTATCCTGAATATAATGTGCTATGTAAATAAAGGTGCATCCCACCACTCCACGCAGCCTGAACAGCTGTGCTCATTTGGCTTCCCAATTTCCCCACACCGTAGCTGCATAGCATAGCAGGTAGTTAGGCCTGTCGGATCAGAACAGACGACCAGATTGGTAGCATCAGCAGGTCGTTTTGCTGCAGCTTCATGTCAAAGAAGCAGCAAGGACAAGTATTTTGGGAGCTCAACCCAGGGTTTTGGCTACAGTTTAACATTACAGGGGCTCGGAATTTTACTGTCAAATAGTTTCAAACAAATCAAGAAATTCAAAATCTTAAGTCAAGCAAGAATTTGAGGGCTTAACAGAAGAACAGAACAACACTCCCAACGTAGGGGTTGGAGACCTGCGCCTTGGATTGACCCTTGAGGGTCTAAAAAGTTGATGCTACATTTATCATTATTATCATTATTACTACCAGTAGATGGGATCAAATATGCCAGCTTCAGAAATTGTGTCGCATACACACTGCTAGAGGAAAAACCGATGCGCAACTGGGATTCGAACCCGTGACCACTGACCACTTCGGTGTTAAACAGGGGCGGAGCCAGTTAAGGTCATGGGTACATATTTACATTATTTTTGGAAAAAAGAACTTAGAGCTCTGAGTTAACCCAATAATTATTTAGTAAAACATTAAGCTTCAAGCTACCTGTACACACAACGGAGGGAGTATAAGATAGTTGCCAGCTATATACTTGCTTCGTGACAGAAAAACAGAGCAGCATTCCACCTGAATTGGATCAAGATGAAAAGAAAAACAAGAATCACATATTAGGAAACTAAAACGTGAGTGTGTGTGTGTGTGTGTGTGTGTGTGTGTGTGTGTGTGTGAGAGAGAGAGAGAGAGAGAGAGATGATGAGCACCTAGTTCAGATTGTCGTGGGGTAGCCATCTGTTCACGGCATCCATGTGCACCTCGTTGGTGCTTGACCTTCTTGCCGCTGCTACAGGGCTACTGGTTTTGGCATCTGAGTGAGGGGAGGAAGAACGGGACGGACCCCAACAGAAGTCACGGATGGGCGTTCGCGGCTTGGCCTAGCCAGCCACCGCCACGTCTCCCCCTCCCTTCCCCTGCGATGGCGTGCTCCCCGCCGGTTTCCTGTTCGGAGGCTCGCGGACGAGCGTCTCCGGCGGCCCTCCCCTTCCCTGCAGAGCCATGACGCTGCTCCTCCTTGTCCCTGTCGTTGCCCTCTCCTCCACTCCGTGAGGCGTCCGCCGCCTGGGTCTTCGGCCTCCCTGCTCCACTCCCTTCCGTCTACACCCCCCGCCGCGCCGGCGTCCAAAACGGCGCCCTGTGCCGGCAACAGTGGCGGCTAGGGTTAGCCACGGGGGCAGGAGGAGGAGGCGAGCGTCAAATCGAGTTGGTGGAGGAGATAGGACGGATCGAGGATAACACAAGGGGGGCTGGGCGGAGCCGGAGACCGCCGGCAACGGCCGGAATCGGCCGGCGGCCGAGAGGTGGAGAGAGGTTCGAGAGGGAGAGAGAGCGCTTCAGAGAGAGAGGCAGGCGAGAGCGACGAGAGGATGGGCTGCGTTTGTTTTTTTCCTGGCCAGTACACATCAGACTCCCGCTATTGGCCGTGCTGAACAGTACGCGTGATGATGTGGCACGCGCGAGGATGCGCCATTTGCGCGGCCGTTAATGGGTTGTATGTTACTGAACCTAAAGTCCTTTTTTTTGGGGGGGAAAGGAGGTTAAACTGAGCCTAAAGTCCTAAACACATTTTTCCTTCTCCAGGTGAATGCATATCATCATCATCACCCTCACTGTAATTTCTATACCGGGTGGTTAACTACATCGGGTGATCACCCCACAGAAAAAAAAAACTACATCGGGTGGTCAGGCTACACCACAGAAATAGCCGAGATAGAGTGCCTTGCTCCACTCCTGTGTTTCTTCTGCACTGTTTGTCAAGTCGCAGAACAAACGCATGGCCATCTCGACAGTCAGAAGAACGCCCTCCTTAACTCATCTGTACCAGGAATCCTCTATACTATGCTATTAACCTATGGTAGAACAAAACTGGCTATACTATACACTCTCTGTTCTTTGTCATGTGAAGCTAGCATCCTTGTTTACTGGTGTAAATACATGGTTAGGCAGCTCCGTGCACCGGAGGATGAGATACAGTAGGAACGCGGCGTAAGCAACCACAGCCACGCAGAGAAACGAGCCCGATACGCCCCTGATTTCCGACGAGAAGAAATCCAACAAGAGATAGCCGTTGATCAGGATCGGCAAAGACGCAACGGTCCAGGTTACAATCTGCACCAACATGCATGCCAAAGTCAGTTCAGAATCCTATGTGTAATAACTTATAATGATCTGGCTAAACTGAAGCAGCTAAATAAAACACTAGAAACTTACTAGTATTACTTACCTGTGTTGTTAGACCTATCTTGAACGCCCCCATGACCTGCTCCTTGGACACCAGTGTTATCAGCGGTATGAGCGAGAAAGGGATCTGAACTGACTGGAGCACGTTGAGCCACTCGTTCAGAACATCCAGCGCAGATTCCGACGCGTTGAAGTACAGGGCAACAACGATCGTCGGCACGATCGCAAAGCTTCTGGTGATCATCGCCCTCATCCATTTCTTCAGTCGCCAGTTCAGGAACCCATCCATTATAAACTGTCCAGCATAGGTTCCGGTTATGGTGCTGCTCGTGCCGGCGGCCAACAGGCCAACCCCCCAAATGGAGAGGATGGGGAAATAATCTCCCCCAAACTTTTCTTGGAGATACTGTCCAGCGTTTTCGAGCCCGATCGTGCCAGCTTCTTCGGTGCCGTAAAACCCTTTTGCGAAAACCGTCGTGACAAATAGGTTTATCATGAATGGCACCACCAATGCCATGGTTGATTCGATGCTGTAGTACCTCAGCGCTTCGCGGACTTGGTATTCCTTGTTCTGGTCTACTTTTCTTGATTGGACAAGAGCAGAGTGGAGGAACACATTGTGGGGGGTGATGACACATCCGACGATCCCAACTGCTTGCCTTAGTGTTCTTGAGCTCAGCTTAGGAACCAGAAGACCTATTTAGCATAGAGATTTATTTTGCGTCAGCTGAAGAAGAATAATGTGGATCAAATCGAATGTGTTAAGAAAAGTGAACAAGAAAGATACTTACCAACAATTAGGTCTTTCCCACTGGGTTTGGTTTCTATGAACATCCATGCGAAGGACCAGGCCATTATTGCAATCAGAACTGCAAATAGAGCCTCCAATTTTCTCACTCCATAGTTCTCAATCGAAAGGAAAATAAAGCTGATGAAAAAGTATATTAAGGTAAGTGGAGTGGAACCTTCTGGTCATCCAAATAATAACTACAACAAAATAAATGTAAATCTTGTAAGCAAGCAATTTGCAAATACTGGCGCTACATGCAGTAGTTCAGGTAATAATGTAAAATAGCAAACATCATTTCTGTTGTTACTCATATGCTAGTTTTCATGCATACAGTAGAAATCAAAAAGATCAAGTAATTTTCACATTTCTGATATCTCCATAGAGAAATGTTCAGTCCTGGTCGCCTACAAACTTCAACAAAAATATTCTGCAGCATGCCATGTACGTATCAATTAATGTGATAAATGTTGTTCCATCTCTGCAAAGCGTACTGACTAAGAGTTCTGAATGATGCATGGTCGAATCGACCAAAAGGATACCACAAACTGAAACTAACTTGATCAAATTTCAGTTTTTGCAACTGATTATACACACTGAAACTAATCTGTTCAAATTTAAAGTTTTGCTGCGACTAGATCGCTACTGAACACTTTTTTACAGCACATATTTCTGGGAGGTGACAACAAATCTCCAGAATATCTCAAACATCTTTGGCAACTGGCATCGAGCAGTACATCTCAATTGCACAAGAAGAGGCGACCATAACTCACCAGTCCAACGCGGTGATGACAACGCCGGCCCAAATGGGAAGGAATCCGCGGCTGAGGATCTTGATGGCAATGGCGCTCCCGATGACCTCCTGGATGTCGGCACTGACCATGGAGACCTCGGCCATGAGCCAGAGCGCGCGGCGCACCCAGTCCGGGTACTCGTCGCGGCAGAGCTCGGCAAGGTTCTTCCCGGTGGCCACCCCGAGGCGCGCGGCTAGCAGCTGGACCAGCAGCCCCATGGCCGTGGCCCAGAGAAGCAGCCAGAGCAGCGTGTCGCCGGCGGTGGCGCCGGCCTGGAGGTCGCCCTCGAGGTTGCCCGGGTCGAGGAAGGCGATGCTCATCAGGAACCCGGGCCCCGTGAAGAGCCAGAGCTTGCGCCACGAGAAGGGCGGCGCGCGGCCGGTGGCGGAGAAGAGGTCCTCTTCGTCGGCGTCGGGGTCGGCGGTGATGGACACGACGATCTTCTCGGCCGGCTCGAAGGCGCACTGCTCGGGGTCCTCGTCGGAGGAGGAAGACGGGCGGAGCAGCGCGTGCGCCTCGACGTCGGGGCTGGTGCACGCGGCCGGGTCCCCGTCGGCGGCCATTGGACGTGCGGCGAAGCTTGGTTGCGCGAAACCGAGAGCAGGCCGGCCTTCTTTGCCGGATGTTTCGTGGACTCCTATGGCTGGCTGGGGAATGCCCGTGGTTAAACCATATGATCCTCGTTGCACAAAACTAAATATACACCCCGGGAATCCACCAGGCGGAGACATTTTGGATGGAGTGCCCTCGCATGCCTGCATGCGGCGTACGTGAACCGTACAGGCGAAGAAGGTCGTGTGTACGGCCTCGCTCTTTGACTTGGGTGTTCCATGCACGCGGCCGCTCTAGCAAGCGCGTGAGGAAAACCATTACACCTCCAAGGACACCGGAGAAGTGTGGCAGAATCAACCCAGCTTGCATGGAAGATGGGAGAGGGGTCATGAACTCATGATGTCCTTGCCCTCTTTCCTGTCTCCCGATGTACCCATTGCATTTGCAATTTCGGTGTCTTTTTGGGCTATACAATCCTTCGAACAATACCACATGCCACATGTGATAAGCAATTGAAACTATTTAAAAAGTCCTTCGAACAATGCATCTCTCACCGAGAAGCGTGAAAGCCCTAACCACCTCATCGCTCCTCGTCCCCTCCTCGATGTCAATGCCTGTCGACCTCACATTTGCCACCGGTGCCTACCAAACAAACATCTATCAATGCCTCACCGCTCTCCATGTCTGAGCATGTCCTCCCATAAAGAGGGCGCCGAGCGACAGCATGTCAGTTGAGAGGGTTGCCACCACCAATGGGCACTCTTTGCACATCTATCATCAGTGTAAGCCTCTGGATGGGTTTTCTACACACACAAAGAAAAGACTCTCAATGGAGTATAATGCCCTCCACTGACGGGCCCGGAGCACCTGTCAGAAATTAGGCCTCCACACTCACAGGCCGCTAGCCCATCAGTGGTGTGGTGTGTATGTGACAAGTACTGTAACAACAAGCCATAGCACCTCTAATTAGGAAAAAAAAACTGCCCTCTCGTTAGGGTTAGCTCTTTGGCTGGCGTAGAGAGATCGTCTTCCTCTGCTGCCCTGGCTCGGATTGATCAAGGGGCGCTCTCGGCGGCGCTTTCCGGTCTTGGTTTGGGGTTTTGGCGATCATTTCGCAAGTTAGGGTTCCTTCAAAGCTCATCGTTTCATCTTCGAGCTTGGTATGTCAAGCATGTCAGACAAAGCATTAGGATCCAAGGCGATGGTGGACTCCAGTGAAGTGACAGAGATGATGGAGGAACTAGGTTTGAAGGATGACGACCTAGATGATGTGATCTTTGAGGAAGATGAGCCGCTAACACCCGAGTCGATCCGTTGGATGGCTTTGGCTAGGGTTCATATGGAGAAAACTTATAGTCAGTTTTGGTTCTACAAGATGATGAGAGTAGCATGGGATCTGGCACAAAAAGTAAAGATCAGACCCCTAGAAGATAACCTGTACACGCTGCATTTTTCATGTTTAGGCGGTTGAGAGTGAGTTACGGAGGAAGGGCCCTGGAACTACCGCGGTTACGTGGTGATCATTATGACGTCCAGGCGACAGACTCCGACGAGGAAGAGTAGGACAAGGGAGACAGAGGCGTCCGTGTCCCATACCTTACTCTTCCTCACCGGCGACCGCAACTTCACTTCTCGGGGCTCCGACCGACGAAGATGCCAGACATGGGAAACAACAAGGACTTGGAGGATGGACGCCGTGAAGATTTAGACTAGGTTAACTTCCAGACGCATTTGTTTAATGAAATATGTCAAAAATATAATGAATGTGGTCCGGTTTAAATGAGAATCATCCGGTTTTGAATAAAATCGTCCAATTTGTTCAAAGTCTGTTTGAAACGTATGCGGACGTTTGAGGTACACGGTTGGATGGTCAGCTCCCGTATCACTGTCCGCGGACGAATACCACGTCCGCTTTAGGGGTCCGCATTGGAGATGC
Source organism: Thinopyrum obtusiflorum (assembly GCA_036873465.1). Classification (NCBI taxonomy): domain Eukaryota; kingdom Viridiplantae; phylum Streptophyta; class Magnoliopsida; order Poales; family Poaceae; genus Thinopyrum; species Thinopyrum obtusiflorum. The sequence goes on from JAAAWM010011608.1 coordinate 70,039, forward strand.
CCTTAGCCAGCATTGACCCACAACCACGACATCGTGCCAAGGAAAAAGGAAAAAAAATGCCCAAGAAGTACATGACATGATGGACGACATCATCCACACATATTCCATTCCACCACCATCCACACGCACCATGGTTGACCAAGAGCTCTCCGCGCTGGCCCACATGCCAGCTACCACTGCAACGCCCTAGTCGACCAAGAGCTCTCCGCGCTGGCCCACACGCCAGCTACCAGTGCAGCACCCTAATCGACCAAGAGTTCACCGCGCTGGCCCACACCTAAGCTACCGGTGCAGAGGAGGTAAGAATTTGAGTATGTGTCAGAGTTAAATCCGGCAAATCTCGGGTATAGAGGGTCCTGATCTGGTAGCCTTGGCACGATGGTAACAAGAGACACGGTGTTTACCCAGGTTCGGGCTCTCTCGAAGAGATAATACCCTACTCCTGCTTTGATTGTATTGTTGTGGATGGGGTTCAAAGTACAGGTGATCTACCGCAAGATCGTATGTGAATGAGTCAGTCCCTCTACGTCCCCCGCACCTCGGTTTATATAGATACCAGGGGTGCCTAGGGTTACACATAAGTTGGTTGCATCTAGGGGCAAACATGCCGAAGACTACCTCTAAACCTTGGAGTACGCGCCAAGTCTTCGAGTCATTCCTTTTCAGCGCTCTTGGGCTAGACGAACGAGGCCCACCTGTTGATGAGCTTAGGAGGGTTCTCGGCCCAGCCTAAAGGACTGGTAACCGACATGCCGAGTACCCCCTAATCCAGGACTCCGTGAGTATGTTTTCGACTTTTCTTTTCGAGCGGTGACGAAATGCAGAACTCGCACGAAAGTAAAGAGCCGAGGATAGAGATTGCAAACACAATGATTTATCCTGAGGTTCAAATTGTTAACGCGATCCTACTCCTTGTTGGTGGAGGTTCAAACATAGTCATATAACACACTAAGGTCTCGGTCTTGATCACATAGGTTGACCACAAAAGCCATGTGCACAGTCTAGGGACACAAAGTCCTATGCACATCTATCACATCATGGCTTATGAACACAAAAAGTCCTTGTTTCACTTCGATTAGATCTTCACACGAAGCAGATCTTCGGGCATTACGAGCTTCTTGACAACTCCACAACTTCAAGGCTTCCAAGCACATAGCTAGTCTAGGGGGTGCACACCCTCCAAAAATTATGAGAACTTTAGTTGTTTGGTGAAAAAGTATCTTGCTTGTTCCCAGCGAGCAATCTCTTCTACTCCCAAACTCTCATATGATAGATTTCGGGCTTCCCGAGGTTGGAGTAATCTCATGGTGTCTCACATGCTTGAAGGACTAAGCACAAGGTGTGAAATGAATGGGTTATATACAGTCTGCATCCAAAAATCTAACTATTGCGCGCGAAATCACGTAGCTCAGAGCTTCGAAAAAAATTACGTCTGAAGGCTTTGAAGTGAGCAAATACGGTCACTAATGCATGTGAAACTACCGCTCAAACATGTCCCATCTTGGACCTCCAAATGCATAGGTTTGTAAACAATAAAAGTGTTTTCCCTTAAGTAGGTAAATGCGAGGTCAACAACATGCATCGTGCCATTGAGCTCCAACAAATGAGTGCCATGGTTTTTGTTATGACTCTGAAATCTTCGTTGGATCACGAAAAATGTTAAGTTTTTTTTATCAATGCCAAATTTACGCGACGAGAGGCTGGGATTGAGCAAGATTTGATTGAAGTTTTAAAGATGTGGTATGTTTTTTACCAAACTTTTTTCCAAAGGTCAACTTTATTTTTCACAATTCGCCCAACATACAGAATGAGGAAAATAAAAAGAAACCATCCATAACAAAAGCTATGTTCAATCGCAAAAACAAACAAAAAACCATGTCGGCCCCAAAAACGTCCACTTAGCCATCACGACGTCAGTTCGCGTTTCCCGCCGCAGAGTGAACCACAAGAAAAAGAAGAAGAAATTTTGTATATCCATGCCGGGTTGAGTCATCCACCGTGTATTTTCCACAAGTCATGTCGGCTTCAAAGCGTCAAGCATCTCCGGCATAGAGAACCACAAGAAAATGAGAAAAAAAACCAACCGTGCCAAGCAAAGAGGAAAAAGGAAGAATGTCCGATAAGCACATGACATGATGGACGGTGTCGTGGACGCATATTCCGTTCCACCTCCATCCACACGCACCACAGTCGACCAAGAGCTCGCGGTGCTGGCCCACACGTCAGCTACCGGCGCAGCACCCTGGTCGACCGAGAGCTCGCCGCGCTGGCCCACACGTCAGCTGCCAATGCGGGCGAGGTAAAGAATTTGAGTCCGTTTTCGTATTTTCATTTCGAGCGGCGACGAAATGCAGTCCACCTCTGTTTGCTACCCACGCACGCGGCCGCGGGCCCACGGCCGGAAGAGCTAGAAAGACCTATCGCCACCCCACCCGGTCCCGAGGGAAAGGAATCCAGCAAGCCAGGAGCGCGCCCCCACCCGCCGGCGACGGCCACATGCCGACCGCCTCCTGCCTCCGCCCGCCTCTCCGCAGCGGCCGCTCCGCCGCGGCGCGCCTCGGATTCCCTCCCCCGCCTCCCCCGGCGCAGCTCTACCCGGCGGGGCTGGCGATTGGGAGCTGGCGGAGGAGGCTCGCCGGGGTCGGGGTGGCGGCCGCCTCCGCATCGCCCTTCGACGAGCTCTACGCGCGGGGAAGGCCCGTCCACGGCCCCTCCAAGGTGGGCGCCCTCCCCCTAACCTGCCCCTCCCTCCCTCGGTCGCATCGCCTAGCCCACTTTCCCCCCAAATTGAATAGTTTGGTTGCTTGTACATATTGAGTTTAATATTATGGGAACTGTTTGGTTCGTCATGAGATTGAGATTGTGGTGCTCTGATGTGGCGGATGGAGCGTACGCGTGCGCCTAGTAATATTTTGGTTACTAGATCATCTACCGGGCTCAGCTGTGGCTGTTAATTACTAATCATTATTAATACTTGTGAATAAGATGGGGTTATTACCATCTGAAAATTGGTGTAGTCCGATGAGATGCCTAAAACTGGTGAATTGTTAGTTGGATTAACTGAGATCATAATTCGATGCTTCCACCTTCTGTTTACTTCTGTTGCGATTTCATGCCAGTGTGAGCTCGTGTCAATTTTGTACCGAAAGGCACAATTCAAATAATCTGAGTGTTCTGCAAGAGTGGGCACAAGTAATGAAGTTATAGTCCTATAGTATTCTAATGTCGCTTGCCCACCGTCATCCTCAGGACTGGTCATCCTGGCAATGGACCTGCTGCTCATCGTCATCCTCAGAACCAGGTCTAGAGAATGGCAAGTCATGATCTTGCCAAAAGAGAGTTACCTACTTGCTTTTCATGGGGCTCTCCCGTTCTGAATGATGCAGTAACATTTCATTCAGGTCTTGAAAATTGGGTTAACTTATGGATTAGATGGGTTTTAGTTGTATGCATCTGAAATACTTGACAGGCACAACTTGGCTTGCACGGGTGAATCATATATCATATCATATATACTTAAGTAGTTGATCCCCCTACTATTTATCTCAACATGCACACATGCCACCTCATCAACCTTATTACTTTGATTTCTCTCAACATGCATGAGAAGTGCTACTTATACAATTTCTTTCAACATGCACACATTCCACTTCATCAACCCCACTACATTTATTTATCTCAACATGCGTGAGAGATACTACTCATATTCTAGAGTATAAATATTTTACTACTATATAATAATCAAATACAATAAATCATATGTATTTTTAGTCTTCATTCTCATTCAAATTCCAGACAATCAAATCTCAGAAAAATAATATGTAGCAACTGATTCCATGGTTTTTGAGTCGCGACTAGTCAAGTCGCCGCCAGCCCTGCGGCTCGGCGATTAGCCGACCCAAGTCGCTGTATAGTCGCCATAAGTCGCTGTATGGTCGCGAGTCGCCCTGATTTCTAGAAAACGACTTGGCGATTAGTCGGCGACTATACAGCGACTAATCAGCGACTCAAAAACCATGACTGATTCCCTAAGCAAAGCGTGGGTGTCGTCTAGTTAATCCTAAAGTTTACACTTTGGTCTGAGATTTCATTTGATGTATATGCTTTCATTATTTTAACTCCTTAAGGAGACATGCTGATGACCTTTCATCAACAAAACTTACCCAATTAGAAATTGTTTTGGTCGCGCTGCACTCTACAGTGCTGAATTTTAATGACTGTGTTTGATTTCCTTGTAGAAATCTACCCTGTGGAATTTGATCCAAGATATAGAGCCTTTGGATCTTAGTGTCATTCAGAAAGATGTTCCTCTTGAAACGGTTGATGCAATGAAGAGGACCATCTCTGGCATATTGGGTCTGCTTCCATCTGATCAGTTCCGTGTTGTTGTAGAAGCCCTTTGGAATCCATTTTTCAAGTTATTGGTATCTTCAATCATGACTGGGTAAGCTCTCTGGTTGAAAATGATGTTTTATTATTGATTGCACATGGGTTTTCTGAGAGTTGCTTGCTTCATCAGGCACATGATTTTTCTTTTGCTATTTTTTTTTAAAGATGACAATCAACAATGATCATCTTGCAGAAGTGTAGTCACTATTAGACGACTTCACGTGAAACTGAAAAACTTAATATTCATTAGTAAAGAATAATAACATGTGAATCTGGAAAATGTAGCCAAGTTTGTAGTAGTGGTACAGCCATGGCATGCTATGCATTAAAGAATAAGCACTGTAATATCTTGGGAATACATTTGAATGTCTTTTTATCTTTCTTTGTTAGAAAGTGACATTTCTTGGATGTATCCATGCTGTGGTGGTTTCCTGGTTTTTCTTCCATCCTGCTTGTATACATTTGCTTTCCACGAACTGTTCATTGTTTATGTTCTTTCAGTGTGTTCCGGTTCATCTGTTCTGTTTGGTTAATTACTAGTGTGGTGGTATTGATTGCTTAGGCCTATTTTTGAGGTTAGAAGTCTGTCTCCCGTATATATTTTGCTTGTTAGTATTGCTGAGTTGGTTGTCATTTGCTAATCACTCACAATTTTCACTGTTTCGTGAAGAAGAAATAAGAACTAGTTACCTGCCCTCATTTTTTTTAGCCTGATAGTTACCTACTTGACCATGTTTTACAATTTTGGCCTCGAATTGCGGTGTACCTATTTTCAGTAAAGCTGTCTTTTTTTCTATTATGCTAATTCTCATGCAGTTCATATTATCGATATGTGTTACCTCGAGAAACGGATAAGAATTCCTTCCTTTACCGGTAAATAAATGGGAATCAGGTTAATAAAACCGGAACAGTTTCAGCCTTCCTCTTGAATTGAGCTACTGTCAAGGACATCATTCCCATGTGATAGCTCCTGTTACATTTTTTAAATGTTGGCTATATAACAGATGGGTTATTGCATCTATTTCTATCAGTATTAGCATAATGCCCATGCGTTGCTACGGAACTACAAAATAATGGAAGTTCTATTGGATTAGCAGTATACAACAACCAATGGACTGGCAACACTGCGAAGAAAACTCAAGCAAGCACGCAACACTGCACCTGCGTAACCGCATGGCCATGGGAGCACTGATATGTACTTATAAAATACTTTCTCATTCAAAACATGAGTAGGTAGTCGCTTGCTGGTTTGATTGAGCTGGGTGTAGACGCAGGTGTGCGGTTTGAGGCTCCCCAATGGCATTATTTTTTACTGTTTCGTCTATAAAAAAAAATTCAAACCGGAGAGGTCTGATGGGTTCTAGATGGATGAGAAAGATTGGGATGGAGTGGGGAGTGAACTCTTCTAAACCGGGAGGGATCTGGTGGGTTCTAGATGGATGGGGGAGATTGGGATGGGATAGGGAGTGAACTCACCACCACCAACTCCAACGTATAAGGTAGTAGAGATTCTGAACAAATTTGAAGCAACTGTTTGTAGTCTTTGTTTTGCTTGTGAAGTGATTTGTATTAACATTTGTCTTCAATACACAGCGGACATGTATTGATGTACTAGAAGGCTGTAGTACTTACTTCATTTCCCCTTGCAGGTATACTCTACGTAATGCTGAATGCAGGCTCTCTTTTGAAAGGAACCTAGAACTTTCTGAAGAAGATGCTGAATGTGAGAAAAGAGACATAACTGAAGATAATCTTCATGACATCAATTTGGGCAGGCCTGTTACAATTTTCAGATTATCCGAAGACGACATGCCCCAGGACTCTGGAAAAAGTGACGAAGAATCATCTGGTTGGAGTATGGGAGAAGAGTTAAGTAACTTAACACCCGAAGCGGAAGAGCAGATTATTCGGTTGCAATCTCGTTTGGATGCGATGAAAAAGGTAATAGTCTCAAATCATATGTCCTGATCAGGAATATTCAAATGCTCGTGAACAAACTTCTTTCAGTTTATTGGTTGTTGCTTTTATCATGTACCTGGTAAGATTGCCTGATTTATTATTTGCCATGATTTTGTCTATTACCATGCCTCCTGTTTCCTGTCCGTAAATGACTATTGATCAGATATATGGGGGGGGGGGGGGGGGGGGGGGGGGGGGGGGGGGGGGGGGGGGGGGGGGGGGGGGGGGGGGGGGGGGGGGGGGGGGGGGGGGGGGGGGGGGGATATATAAATGTCTGGAATATATCTAACTTGTCAGGCCCGTGAGTCAAATATTTTCCTCTGCTGTCATTGGAACTTTACAGGTTCATCGCAACCATGTACTCTACTTCTATAATTTTCTTGTTAAACATATATCCTAAGAAGTCATCTTTAACTTGTTTTACTGAGAACTGATCTGACACCAATTGAATTTCATTCCGATCCGCTATATTGCTATGCACTGTAATCCGCCTGCTTTGTGCAACTTTTGTTGTTGTAAACTTCTTAAGTGCTATATTTATATGACGGCCACCACTTTTTGCAACTGTTTCTGTGAAAATCCTAGTTGATAATTTTGTGGCTGATGATATGCATGTGCCTGTTGTGTTCAAACCTGAAGGTTTATTGTTTTATAATCTTGCAGGAGTTACATGACCTGAAGAGGAAAAATTCTGCCCTTCAAATGCAACAGTTTGTTGGAGAAGAGAAAAACGATCTGCTAGACTATCTAAGATCCCTAACACCAGAGAAGGTATGTACATCTCAACGGCTTACTGATGACTAAATTACTCTTGGCACAAACCGCAAGCAACAGAGAAAATTCAGAGATTGGTCCTAGGTTTCTTTACGGTGGTCTGACTAGTTGTTTTGCACAGGTTGCTGAACTCTCGGAATCTACTTGTCCTGGTGTGCAAGAGGCTATCCAGTCTGTTGTGCATGGTTTGCTTGCTACTCTTTCCCCCAAGGTACACTCGAAGTCTCCTCTGCCACTAGAGAATGCTGCTGGGGGAGCCCTAAATCGTGGGGGTGAGGACGATGACTGTGCAGAGCTTGTGGAGAATACTTCCCTCCCGTTTCAGCCCCTAATATCTGTCCCACGTGATTATCTTGCACGTTTGCTATTCTGGTAAATACAAATCAGATTCGTTATGCCTTGTTTGATTTGGCTTTTCTGTTCATAGCAAATTAGTGATTGACATTGATTTCTGCTCAGGTGCATGTTGCTGGGTCACTACATCCGAGGTCTGGAATACCGGTTAGAGCTGGCACACCTTCTCAGAATATCTAGCGACGTGGGGTCTTTCCCCATTGATGATGATCATTTTATTTGAGAAAGCTTCGCTGGCTTATTGAGATCCGTCAGCGAAGAGGATGAAAATGCTGTGGCCAAGAGGCCGCAGAAGTTGCTGTTTTGGGCATTTCCTGTCAACGAAACAGGGAGTTCTGGGCCATAGCTCCTGTTGTAGTTCTTGTAAAGTCAGAAAGAAGGCGTTCGGGTGTAAAGTTAGTGTTACATATCGATGTGAACAATATATTTTATTTTCGTCCTTTTATTTATTGTGTGGTACAAAAAATAAACATGTTGTTGCTGCTAATCTCGTGGTAGCATGGTGGATACTGGTAAGCATCCTTTGTACTCATAGGTTGTATGTATTTGTCTAATGTTTATCACATGAATGATATTGTATTGTTGAGTCTTATCAAGGTTCTTGGACGTGTGTACCGCCTTGTTATATCACAACTCTTGATGGATGGTTCTTGATGAAGGTAAGTAGTGTACAGTCTGCCTTTAGTATATCTTGTAGGTAGTTACATATGATGTACTCCCTCTGTTCCTAAATATAAGTCTTCCAGAGATTTCAAAAGGGACTACATACGGAGCAAAATGAGTGAATCTACACTCTAAAATATGTCTATATACATCCGTATGTAGTCCCTATTGGAATCTCTAGAAAGACTTATATTTAGGAACGGATGGAGTAATAATTTCGAGATCCAAGAAATAGTAGCTGATGACAACATACATCTACCATTTCACAATTTTTCAAATGTAAATTCAATCTGTATAATGAGAACCAAAAGTGACACATTCACCCGTGAATAGTAGCTGATGACATAACCGTTATTCACACTAGCAGCACAGCACTATCCACACCAGCTTTTATCTTTAGTTTCTTGATTAGATGAATTTGAGACTTGAAATTTGCGTGTAATCAATGGAAGGCGATGTTACATATTAGTGGCCTAGTTACTAATCTGGCTATGACCAAGGTCTTTCCTATCCGCTACGAGGGCATTGACCTAGATGACATCATGACCGCATTCCCGACCAAGATGGGGGCTTTCCCAGGTCGATACCTGGGCCTATCTCTGCATGTGCGCAGCTTAAGGAAGATTCAACTTCAACCTCTCATCGACTCCGCTGCGAGGGCATTGATCTGGACGACATCATGACTGTATTCCCCGGCAAGATGGGGGCTTCCCCAGGTCAATACCTGGGCCTATCTCTGCATGTGCGCCACTTAAGGAAGATTCCACTTCAGCCTCTCATCGACTCCACTGTGAGGGCATTGATCTGGACGACATCATGACTGCATTCCCAGGCAAGACGAGAGCTTTCCCAGGTCGATACCAAGGCCTATTTCTGCATGTGCGCCGCTTAAGGAAGTCAACTTCAGCCGCTTAAGGAAGTCAACTTCAGCGTCTCATTGACTCCGTTGTGAGAGCATTGATCTGGACGACATCATGACTGCCACTAGTAGAAAACAGGGCATTTGTCCCGGTTCCAGAGGGCCTTTAGTCCCGGTTCTGCAACCGGGACAAAACGATCGGGACTAAAGCCCCTCACTTTTAGTCCCGGTTGGTTTACGAACCGGGACTAAAGGAGCTCCACGTGGCCGCTGTGGGGCGCCCAGGCAGGAGGACCTTTAGTCCCGGTTGGTAACACCGACCGGGACTAAAGGCCGCCACGTGGCCACTGCGCAGCGCTCAGGCAGGAGGACCTTTAGTCCCGATTGGTAACATCAACCGGGACTAAAAGGCAGCCACGCGTCAGCAGCTCCCAGGCCCTGGTTTTTTTTTAAAGGGGGGGTTTATGGGTTTTGGAGGGTTTAGGGGTTTCATATTGTGTTAGCTAGCTACTACTTATAGAGAGAAGTGACCTCTCTTTCTCCGTGCTTGGTCGACGCTAGCTACTACATATAGAGAGAACTCGACGCTATCTAGTAAGCAATGAAGGAACCATTAATTATACAACATCGTCATGCATGATCAATATATAGAGAGAAGTGACCTCTCTTTCTCTGTGCTTGTTGGTCGAACAACAAGTTTTCGTATATCTATTAGACGCTACTACAGATAGTACACGTTGATGCATATATATATATACAATATAAGATCTGTTAGGTTTGCAATTCCCGATGGCATTCTCCATCTTTAGGAATGACGTGGTCAACAAAGAATCCTGCCAATTCCTCTTGAATTGCGCGTAGGCGATCAGCTGGTAGGAGTATGTCCCACTTCTGCCAGGTCTAATTTAAAGAAGGGGGGTCAATATATATATATGAATGAAATCAACACAATTGATGGTGATAAAATAAAATTATGAATATTGTTTACGTACTTCAAATTGTTGTTTAGTGAAGCCCCTCTCAGTGGTCTTTTGGCGAATGAACTCGCAAACGTAGTATCCACAGAAATCATTTTCGGGTTGCTGCCACATGCACTTTACGAGAATATAGTTCAATCAAAATGATAATCAACCATGATAATGGTATTGAAACTAGAATCAATGAGAGATGCGCGGAACTAGCTAGTACTACTTACTCTGGGTTGTGTAAATCGCAGCTCCGGTCTCCATTCACCCTTAACCCGCGTGATGAACTTTTTCCAAACCCTGCCCGGCAAAAAAAATGATTACTTGATATCAGGAAATGAACGAAAGTTGCCGATATAGTGCGATAATGATTGAACTTACTTCTGGAGCATTTCAATCATGTCCGCATACTCCGTAGCCTCTTTACGTCTCGAGTCCAAGACAGTTACTGCTCCCTCGTCAAGCTGAATGGCTAGCATAATAAAGTGGAATCTGCGCGCGCATAACTCATCAATTACACTTAACCTCGAGTAAGCGAAACAGAATATGCAGAAGACAGTAACACTCACTTGAAGTTGTAAGGAAAGAGTATTTCCCTTTTGTTTTGGTGTCGAAGGAACGACCTTAGCAAGATTTCCTCAGTCTCCCCGGGGCTGTTCTGTAGCATCCATTCATTTACGATATTTGGGTTAATGAACCCGATGTCATAGATTTGGCTTTTGAATTCGATGATCTTCAATCTGCATAATATAGTGAGGATAATTATATACATGCAATGAACGAGCTGAGCTAGAGACTTAATTACAGAAATAATACTTACAGACAATAACAACTGATGAGACTTTTGTCGAGGGCGGCTTGATTGTATAACTGAAAGAGTTCGTCAAATTCAACGAAGATCGAGTCGATTCCAATGAAGTCGTGCTCATCCTTAATTCCCACCAAGATACTGCCCGTCCCATCCTTGCAGGTTTTCAAGTACCATTTATGTAATCTTCGCATCATCGTTGGTAGATCCCGTTCCAGATCATCACTTCTGACGAGACGCTTCCCGTGCTGGTATTTAAAGGTGTCTACCTTAGCGATTTCAAACTGTACATCATCGCCTAGGTAATCACCAGGAGTGAAACCAGGAGCAACGGCCGCTACCCCCAGGGTATCGGTAAACACCTTGAGCGGGGGGCACGATTACTTTTCCTGTTCGCCGAGCTGGGGAATTGTTTTCCCACTTCTTGCACCAGTACTGCTACTTTTCGACCGACTCATAACTTCGTCATATGTCTTTGCAATAATGCGGACATAGTTCGATAGCGGCAGAGGCGGAGGTGGTCGCGTAACGGCATCCAGAGTGCGATTCGCCTTTACCGGATCTATTTTTCCTTTGGAGGTGGAACTTTCCGTGCAAATTGGCGTTTCACATCGGCAGCCACGACCTCACCGGTTTCCTTGTCAGTCAGCTCATATGGTAACTTGGCAAGAGGCTTGAGGCTTGGATCAAATTTGAATTTCTTCCCACCTCTTGTACTGCTAGCCGCCGGAGCGGCGGCGGCTCTCTTCTGCCATTGCTGATGAGGCGGAGTCCGCTGACGCGGCGCAGGAGGCGGAGTCCGCTGACGCCGCGGAGGAGGCGAAGGAGGATTCTGCTGAGGGGCCTCCTCCGCCGGAGTCGGCTGACGCGACGGAGACAGCTGAGGCGGCGGAGACAGCTGACGCGCCGGAGATGAATAAGGCAGCGGAGTCTGCTGAGGGGCCTCCTCCGGCTGAGTCTGCTGAGGCGGCATCCAGTTTGGAAGCTTGATGTTCTCCTTTCTCCATAGGCAGGTACTCCTTAAGGCATTTTCCAGAAAAATCTCCCCTTCACCTGTAGGGTACTCAAGCTCCAGCCCCTCAAATCCCTCCATTATTTCATCCACCCCGACAATAGCAAAGTCATGTGGAATCGGACGGCAATGGAAAGTTCCCTCAGCTCGAGGAGGTAAGGCATAGCCGACTGCCGCCTTGAAGGGAAGGTTATGGCATTTCGCCATTAGCACACAATGTTCATTCTCCGTGATACTATCCACGGGGTAGCGAGGAGCCGTGATATCAGGCTGAATGAGCTCCGTGGAAGCCACGCTGCTTCTCCGCTGAGATGGTGGGGTAGCTTCGGGGGCATCGTCGAATGAAGGATCTTCGTGCCGCTGAGATGGTTGGCCGGTAGCTCGCTGGCTCTCAAGTTCCTCTAGCTTCGCTAATCTTGCATTGATCTTCTGCATTTCGCTTGCTTCCTCTTTCTTCTTTCTCTCTCGGCTTCTATAACCACCGCTGTCGGGAAACCCATGCACCCACGGAACGGAGCCTGATGTGCCTCGTGTTCGTCCAGGGTGTTCAGGATTCCCGAGGGCCTCTGTCAGCTCGTCCTTCTTTCTGTCGGGATGGAACCTCCCTTCCTGCGCTGCCGTGATTGCTGCCTGAAACTTCTTGACGGGTATTGTAAGTTGAGCTTTCGTCCAAACACACTTCCCTGATTCTGGGTCCAAAGTTCCCCCAACCCCGAAGAACCAAGTCCTTGACCGATCTGGCCAGTGCAATGTCGCTGGTTGGACCCCTTTAGCAAGCAGGTCTTGCTCAGCTTTGTCCCACGTAGGCCGGGCTTTGCTGTAGCCACCTGACCCCGTAACATGGTGATACTGCTTCTTTGCAGCATTTAGCTTGTTTTTTGTCGCTGACCTTTGCTTAGCCTTGTCCGATTTCTTGTAGGCCACAAATGCGGGCCAGTGATCTTTTATCTTCTCATATGGACCGGTGAATTCTGGAGTCTTGTCTTTCTCGACAAACTTTTTATTCAAATCTTTCTTCCAGTTCTTGAATAGTTCTGCCATCTTCTTAAGAGCAAACGCCTTGACCTTTCGCTGTATAACTGGGTTATTCGGATCCTCCTCTGGCGGTAGGCTGAAATTTGTCATCAGCGAGTTCCAAAGATCATCTTTCAGTCTATCTTGGACATAAGAAACTTCAGGGTCCTTCTTCTTATTCCATTCTTGGATGCTGATCGGGACGCTGTCGGGGGGGGGGGGGGGGGGGGGGGGGGGGGGGGGGGGGGGGGGGGGGGGGGGGGGGGGGGGGGGGGGGGGGGGGGGGGGGGGGGGGGGGGGGGGGGGGGGGGGGGGGGGGGGGGGGGGGGGGGGGGGGGGGGGGGGGGGGGGGGGGGGGGGGGGGGGGGGGGGGGGGGGGGGGGGGGGGGGGGGGGGGGGGGGGGGGGGGGGGGGGGGGGGGGGGGGGGGGGGGGGGGGGGGGGGGGGGGGGGGGGGGGGGGGGGGGGGGGGGGGGGGGGGGGGGGGGGGGGGGGGGGGGGGGGGGGGGGGGGGGGGGGGGGGGGGGGGGGGGGGGGGGGGGGGGGGGGGGGGGGGGGGGGGGGGGGGGGGGGGGGGGGGGGGGGGGGGGGGGGGGGGGGGGGGGGGGGGGGGGGGGGGGGGGGGGGGGGGGGGGGGGGGGGGGGGGGGGGGGGGGGGGGGGGGGGGGGGGGGGGGGGGGGGGGGGGGGGGGGGGGGGGGGGGGGGGGGGGGGGGGGGGGGGGGGGGGGGGGGGGGGGGGGGGGGGGGGGGGGGGGGGGGGGGGGGGGGGGGGGGGGGGGGGGGGGGGGGGGGGGGGGGGGGGGGGGGGGGGGGGGGGGGGGGGGGGGGGGGGGGGGGGGGGGGGGGGGGGGGGGGGGGGGGGGGGGGGGGGGGGGGGGGGGGGGGGGGGGGGGGGGGGGGGGGGGGGGGGGGGGGGGGGGGGGGGGGGGGGGGGGGGGGGGGGGGGGGGGGGGGGGGGGGGGGGGGGGGGGGGGGGGGGGGGGGGGGGGGGGGGGGGGGGGGGGGGGGGGGGGGGGGGGGGGGGGGGGGGGGGGGGGGGGGGGGGGGGGGGGGGGGGGGGGGGGGGGGGGGGGGGGGGGGGGGGGGGGGGGGGGGGGGGGGGGGGGGGGGGGGGGGGGGGGGGGGGGGGGGGGGGGGGGGGGGGGGGGGGGGGGGGGGGGGGGGGGGGGGGGGGGGGGGGGGGGGGGGGGGGGGGGGGGGGGGGGGGGGGGGGGGGGGGGGGGGGGGGGGGGGGGGGGGGGGGGGGGGGGGGGGGGGGGGGGGGGGGGGGGGGGGGGGGGGGGGGGGGGGGGGGGGGGGGGGGGGGGGGGGGGGGGGGGGGGGGGGGGGGGGGGGGGGGGGGGGGGGGGGGGGGGGGGGGGGGGGGGGGGGGGGGGGGGGGGGGGGGGGGGGGGGGGGGGGGGGGGGGGGGGGGGGGGGGGGGGGGGGGGGGGGGGGGGGGGGGGGGGGGGGGGGGGGGGGGGGGGGGGGGGGGGGGGGGGGGGGGGGGGGGGGGGGGGGGGGGCGGCCGCAGGCGTCGGGGCAGGGCTCGGCGGCGTCGGGGCAGGGAGCGGCGGCCGGCGTCGGGGTCAGGGCAGGGACGGCGACGAGGAGCGGGCGGAGCAGCCTGGCGGCGTCGGGGGCAGGGCTCGGCGGCGACGAGGAGCGGGCGGAGCAGCCTGGCGGCGTCGGGGGAAGAAGAAGTGAGATTTGGGGAAAATTTTGTAAGTGTTGGCTTATATAGACCCACCTTTAGTCCCGGTTGGTGGCTGCAACAGGGACTAAAGGCCCCCCTTTAGTCCCGGTTGTAGCCACCAACCGGGACTAAAGGTCATTTTCAGCAGCGCAAAGGGCGGGAAGCAGAGCCCTTTAGTCCTGGTTGGTGCCACCAACCGGGACTAAAAGGCTGCGGCTGGCACGGCGTCGGGCGGGTGGATGTTTAGTCCCACCTCGCTAGCTGAGAGGCGTCGAGAGTGGTTTATAAGCGCGGCTGCGCCAACCCTCTCGAGCTCCTCTCTTATGCAGGCCTACGGGCCTAAACGCACTCTCTCTGCCTGTGGGCCTACTGGGCCTGCTGCGGGCCTGCATCCTGGCCCAACTAGCGGGTTGGGTTTCTAGTCGTATGCAGGCCGTGGTGGCCCAGTAGGCGGCATTTTTTTAAATTTTTTACTTTTTAGTCCCGGTTTGTGGTAGCAACCGGGACTAAAGGTCTTTTCCAGTATTTTTGTTTTGTTTTTTGCTTTATTTATTTTCTTTTGTTTCTACTTACAGCTAAATACTTAGAGTTTTTGAGTGATTCTTTTTGCTTTAGGTCACAAAAATTATAAACTTTCTGTTAGTGCCAGTACTTTTCAAATTTGAATAGTTTAAATTTGAATTCTTTGAAATTTGTGTGAATCACTAGTTTGTGAATAACTTTACTTTAAAAATAGATTTTTGAGTGATTCTTTTTCTTGCTGTTTAATATTAGTGTGTTTTATCATTATATTCAATTTGGTAATTTTTAGGTTATTTTAAATGGGTGTTTTAATCAAAAACAAATTTTGTTATTTTAGTTTGCTATTAAAGTTTCTAACAAAAAATACTTTATGAAAATTCTTTTTGCTATTAAAGTTTTGAACAAAAAATACTTTGATAATTTTAGTTGCATAAATTTTATATAATTTTAGTTTCAAAAATACTTTTATAATAACTAGAGGTTTATAAAAGCTTTTTAGTTGATTCTTTTTGCTCTTGAAGAATATTATAGTTTTGTTTTAGTTGATCATAACAAAAAAAATTGATTCTTTTTAGTTTATTCTTTTTGCTATTAGAGTTTTATAAAAGTTTTTAGTTCATTCTTTTTGCTATTAGTTCATTCTTTGAGCTAAATGACCCTGAAATTGAAAAGCACTATAAATGAACTCTGAACAGGTTGAAACTTGGCATGGTATCATCATTTCACCCACATAGCATGTGCTAAAAAGTTGAGAGGGTTACGGGAAAAACTGGATGCACTTCGTGTACAAACTGGACAATCTCTTTCGAAGTATCAGGGTTTCGGACGAAAACTCATGTGTTACGAAGGCATTTCATATTTTTTAAACTTATTTGAACTCCAGACTTTTTGTGCATTCAATATGCACCATTCAAAGCCACATCATCAATTTTCAACCCTTTCTGAGTTCATTTGCTATTTTTCATGCATTTAATCTTTTTTTTGAGCTAAATGACCCTGAAATTAAAAAGCACTACAAATGAACTCTGAAAAGGTTGAAAGTTGGCATGGTATCATCATTTCACCCACATAGCATGTGCTAAAAAGTTGAGAGGGTCACGGCAAAAACTGGATGCACTTCGTGTACAAAATGGACAATCTCTTTCGAAGCATCAGGGTTTCAGACGAAAACTCATATGTTACAAAGGCATTTCATTTTTTTAAACTTATTTCAACTCCAGACTTTTTGTGCGTTCAACATGTATCATTCAAAGCCACATCATCAATTTTCAACCCTTTCTGACTTCATTTGCTATTTTTCATGCATTTACTGATTTTTTTGAGCTAAATGACCCTGAAATTGAAAAGCAGTACAAATGAACTCTGAAAAGGTTGAAAGTTGGCATGGTATCATCATTTCACCCACATAGCATGTGCTAAAAAGTTGAGAGGGTTACGGCAAAAACTGGATGCATTTCATGTACAAAATGGACAATCTCTTTCGAAGTATCACGGTTTCGGACGAAAACTCATATGTTACAAAAGGCATTTCATTTCTTGACATGTAACTGCAGTGATATTCTAGATAAAGCCATCATCAGAATAGTTGTGGAGAGAAAGTCTTCACTTTTTCTTCGCGTGTGTCCCTTGCTTATTGCGACGTAACCATGGATAATCTTCATCGTTTTACAGGGTGCTTGGGTCAGCCTTCACTTTGAAGGGAGGAATTTCATGAAACTTTTCATAATCTTCAGACATGTCTGTCTTGCCCTCCACTCCCACGATGTCTCTTGGGGGGGGGGGGGGGGGGGGGGGGGGGGGGGGGGGGGGGGGGGGGGGGGGGGGGGGGGGGGGGGGGGGGGGGGGGGGGGGGGGGGGGGGGGGGGGGGGGGGGGGGGGGGGGGGGGGGGGGGGGGGGGGGGGGGGGGGGGGGGGGGGGGGGGGGGGGGGGGGGGGGGGGGGGGGGGGGGGGGGGGGGGGGGGGGGGGGGGGGGGGGGGGGGGGGGGGGGGGGGGGGGGGGGGGGGGGGGGGGGGGGGGGGGGGGGGGGGGGGGGGGGGGGGGGGGGGGGGGGGGGGGGGGGGGGGGGGGGGGGGGGGGGGGGGGGGGGGGGGGGGGGGGGGGGGGGGGGGGGGGGGGGGGGGGGGGGGGGGGGGGGGGGGGGGGGGGGGGGGGGGGGGGGGGGGGGGGGGGGGGGGGGGGGGGGGGGGGGGGGGGGGGGGGGGGGGGGGGGGGGGGGGGGGGGGGGGGGGGGGGGGGGGGGGGGGGGGGGGGGGGGGGGGGGGGGGGGGGGGGGGGGGGGGGGGGGGGGGGGGGGGGGGGGGGGGGGGGGGGGGGGGGGGGGGGGGGGGGGGGGGGGGGGGGGGGGGGGGGGGGGGGGGGGGGGGGGGGGGGGGGGGGGGGGGGGGGGGGGGGTAAAGTCAACACAAAACCCAATGACCTCCTCTGTTTGATGGCCCATGGAGATGCTTCCTTCTGGCCTAGCACGGTTACGAACATATTTCTTTAAGACTCCCATGTCTTTAAGACTCCCATGAACCTCTCAAAGGGGAACATATTGTGTAGAAATACAGGACCCAGAATGGCAATCTCGTCGACTAGATGAACTAGGACGTGTGTCATGATATTGAAGAAGGATGGTGGGAACACCAGCTCGAAACTGACAAGACATTGCACCAAATCATTCTTTAACATTGGTAGGATTTCTGGATCGATTACCTTTTGAGAGATTGCATTGAGGAATGCACATAGCTTCACAATGGCTAATCGAACGTTTTTCGGTAGAAGCCCCCTCAATGCAACTGGAAGCAGTTGCGTCATAATCACGTGGCAGTCATGAGACTTTAGGTTCTGGAACTTTTTCTCTGCCATATTTATTATTCCCTTTATATTCGACGAGAAGCCAGACGGGACCTTCATACTGAGCAGGCATTCAAAGAAGATTTCCTTCTCTTCTTTGGTTAGAGCGTAGCTGGCAGGACCTTCATACTGCTTTGGATGCATGCCGTCTTTTTCGTGCACACGTTGCTGGTCCTCCGGTGTATCTTTTGTCTTCCCATACACGCCCAAGAAGCCTAGCAGGTTCACGCAAAGATTCTTCGTCACGTGCATCACGTCGATTGCAGAGCGGACCTCTAGGTCTTTCCAATAGGGTAGGTCCCAAAATATAGATTTCTTCTTCCACATGGGTGCGCGTCCCTCAGCGTCATTCGGAACAGATTGTCCGCCAGGACCCTTTCCATAGATTACTTGTAAATCCTTGACCATATCAAGTATGGCATCACCAGTACGGAGGGCGGGCTTCTTCCGGTGATCTGCCTCACCTTTGAAATGCTTGCCTTTCTTTCTTAAGAGATGGTTGGTCGAAAGAAATCGACGATGTCCCAGGTACACATTCTTCCTGCATTTGTCCAAATATATACTTTAGGTATCATCTAAACAGTGCGTGCATGCGTGGTATCCCTTGTTTGTCTGTCCTGAAAGGTTACTAAGAGCAGGACAATCATTGATGGTTACAAACAGCAACGCATGTAGGTCAAATTCCTCCTATTTGTGCTCATCCCACACACGTACACCTTTTCCATTCCACAGCTGTAAAAGTTCTTCAACTAATGGCCTTAGGTACACATCAATGTCGTTGCCGGGTTGCTTAGGGCCTTGGATGAGCACTGGCATCATAATGAACTTCCGCTTCATGCACAACCAAGAAGGAAGATTATATATACATAGAGTCACGGGCCAGGTGCTATGATTGCTGCTCTGCTCCCCAAAAGGATTAATGCCATCTGCACTTAAACCAAACCATATGTTTCTTGCGTCACCTGCAAAGTCCCCCCACCTTCTCTCGATTTTTCTCCACTGTGACCCGTCAGCGGGTGCTCTCAACTTCCCGTCTTTCTTACGGTCTTCCTTGTGCCATCGCATCAACTTGGCATGCTCTTTGTTTCTGAACAGACGTTTCAGCCGTGGTATTATAGGAGCATACAACATCACCTTGGCAGGAACCCTCTTCCTGGGGCGCTCGCCCTCAACATCACCAGGGTCATCTCGTCTGATCTTATACCGCAATGCACCGCATACCGGGCATGCGTTCAAATCCTCGTACTCACCGCGGTAGAGGATGCAGTCATTAGGGCATGCATGTATCTTGTGCACCTCCAATCCTAGAGGGCAGAGAACCTTCTTTGCTTCGTACGTACTGTCGGGCAATTTGTTATCCTTTGGAAGCTTCTTCTTCATTATTTTCAGTAGCGTTTCAAATCCCTTGTCAGATACACCATTGTCTGCCTTCCATTGCAGCAATTCCAGTGTGGTACCGAGCTTTGTGTTGTCATCTTCGCAATTTGGGTACAACCCTTTTTTGTGATTCTCTAACATGCGCTCGAACTTCAACTTCTCCCTTTCACTTTGGCATTGTCTCTTTGCATCAACAATGACCCGGCGAAGATCATCATCGGGCACATCGTCTGGTGCCTCTTGATCTTTAGCTTCCCCCGTTGCAGTATCACCGTATTCAGGGGGATAGTTGTCATCATCCTCTTCTTCTTCGTTGTCTTCCATCATAACCCCTCTTTCTTCGTGCTTGGTCCAAACATTATAGTGTGGCATGAAACCCTTCTCAAGCAGGTGCAAGTGAAGGGTTTTCGAGTCAGAGTAATCCTTCGTATTCCCACAGACAGTACATGAACAATACATAAAATCATTCTGCTTGTTTGCCTCAGCCACTTCGAGAAAATTATGCATGCCATCAATGTACTCGGAGGTGCGTCGGTCACCGTACATCCATTGCCGGTTCATCTGCGTGCATTATATAATTAAGTGTATCAAAAACCATTACAGAACATCATGAATAGAGAAGTGACCAAATTAATACAAGTTCATCATCACATTAAAACCAAAGTACTGTAGTGATCAAATGTTATTACTAAAAAAATAATGACATAAAGTTCATACATAGTTCTCATATATAGAACAACATATAGCTCTCTAGAGCATCGAATTAAAACATACATTGAAACTAACATACAACTATGTAAAACATTTAAATGCAACAACAAATGCGATCATAATCGCAACTAAGGTAACAATTGATCCAACAGCATAATGATACCAAGCCTCATTATCAATGGCATATTTTCTAATCTTTCTATTCTTCAAGCGCATTGCATCCATCTGGATCTTGTGATCATCGACGACATCGGCAACATGCAACTCCAATTCCATCTTCT